>NDGN011402419.1:0-30190 GCA_002564285.1 Tympanoctomys barrerae | reverse complement strand
TTTTCAGAACCAGGGATTGAACTCAGGCCCTTGCGCTTGCCAGGCAAGTGCTTATTCTACTGATTCATCTCCCCGGCTCTCTCCACATTCTTATTAGTGCTTACTTTGTGATCTGCTTTTCGGCTATGGCCTGCTGGAGGTGTGAGGTGACACTGCATGTTCTGATTTACATTTTCTTTATGGGCAATGATGTTGCACAGTGATTTTGTCTCTTTGAGGCCTGTTCAGGTTGGACTTGAACTCATGTTGTAGCCCAGGCTGGCCTTGAACTTGTGGAAATCTTTCTGCCTCAGCCTCCTGAGTGCTGAGATTACAGGCTTGTGTGCTGCCACAACCAGCCTTGGACAGCTTTTTTTTTTTTGATATGCTGTCCTTGGAGAAATGTTTATTCAGGTACTTCACTTATTTCAAGTTGGGTTATTGACTCTTTTACTCCTGAGTTCTATATACTTTAGATAGGAGAACCTGACCAGGTAGAAGACATCCAAGTGCTTTCCACATTTTGAGGGCTGTCTTTTCATTTTATGATGGCCACCTTTGTAAATTTTGATGAAGATCAATATATCTATTTTTTTCTACGGTTGCTGGTGTTTTTGCTGTCAAATCTCAGAAACTCTTATCTAATCTGTAGCCCTGAAGATTTATGCTTTCATTTTCTTCTAAGAGCTTCAGCTGATGCCCTTTGAGATGATCTTTATATGCGCCATAAAATAGGGTTCCAGTTTCCTCCTGTGGCTAGCCGGTTGTCACAGCCCTGTCGTTGAAAAGGTTGTCCTTTCTCCATTGAATTGTCTGGTAACCTTGGCCCTGAATTAATCAGTTATAGATGTGAAGGTTATTTCTGGCCTCCCGTGCCTCGTCCACTGATCTATCCTTCCGCCAGTGCCACGACGCCTCGCTTTTACAGTCAGGGCTGGAATTGTGGAGCACTAAGCCTTCGGCCTTGTTCTTTGTCAACATGACTTTAGTGATTTATTCTGGATCTTGGAATATTTATATGGATTTTAGCCTGTAAAGTTGAACAAATAATCCAGCTGAGCTCTTGTACTATGTCCACCAATATTCAACATATTCCCATCATAACAATGTTCAGTCTTCTGCTCCTTGAACATGGGTGTTTTTTCATTGATTTAGCTCTTTAAGTTCTTTCACTAACGAGGGGTGATTGACAGAGGATAAAGCTTGTGTTTCATTTATTCTTGAAGAATTCTTGAATAATATTCCTGAAGTTCTTTATTCTTTTTGATGTTATTACACATAAATTCTTAAAATAAATTCGTGTTTGGTTTACTGATTCCTAGAGTGTTATGGTTTGTGTCTAGCTGTCCCCCCAGAGCCTCGTGCAGTCATAGGGCGGGATTTTTGGAGTTTGAGATTAATTCATGATCAAGGCTGGGATTATGGGTCTCGGTGCTGCTGGAGTATCAGTGTGAGGGCTACACCTAGCCTGGGGCAGAGCCGGAATACAACTTAAGGGAGGCAGACATGCTCTTTGTAGCCACCGCTGCTGCCGCTCTTCTCTTTGTTCTCTGCTCTTTGCCGCCATCATGAACGGCTGCTCTCTGCCACGTGCCGCTCTGCCCTGGAGCCAGCTGAATACGGACTGAAACCTCCAGTAACTGTGGGCTAAATAAACCTTTCCTTCCTTCATTTTGGGCGTTGGGTATTTGTCCCAGCAATGAGAGAAGTAGCTGAGAAATAGAGTATCACAGTTTATTTATTTATTTTTCTGTATTTTAGGGAAGGGTCTGCAGGGTGTTCAGGGTCTCACTACTAGATCAGACACATAGGGATCCGCCTGTTTACAGCCTCCCAAGAGCTGGGATTATTGGTGTGTTCCACCTTGCCCAGTCTCAATCACTGTCTCAGTACACCCTGGGGGCGGGGCCCGCACAGCAAGCCTGGGGATCAAACCCCTGGCCCCTGCGCCTGCTTGCAGGCACTTTGATCTGCTGAGCTATTTGGCTGGCCCAGAGTATCATAGTATAATTGAGGTTTATTCTTAAGAACAAATTTTATTTTAAAAATAGATCTCACAGAAACTTGGCATGGTGGCATATGCCTGTAATCCCAGCACTGGGGAGTCCAAGCTGCATAGCGAGACCATGTACCAAATAAAGAAAGAAAGAAAGAAAAGAAAGAAAGAAAGAAAGAAAGAAAGAAAGAAAGATTTCAGGAACAATGAAATGCCAAAAGTTGGTTGTTATAATAGAAAAACGAAAGGTAAGAGGAATTTACTTCATTTTTTTCTGAAAATTCAGAATTACCACCACAACACACTGCCAACTCTCACTCGTTTTTATTTGGATTATTCCTTTTTTGGGTTCTCCTAGGATGCTTAAAAGTCAGAGGCTTCTGCATGACATTTAGACACCAACTGGATTGTTTTTATCTGTAAGTAAATACATATCTGCAAAGAATACAAAAAAAATCTGGTACTTGCTTACATAAGCATAATTAGGAAGACAAATTATGCTCAGGAAATATATTCCAGAGCAATATAGTTTTGCATTACTATTTCTGAATTTTATAAAAAAACCTATATTCAAAGTACTAGTATTTGAAGATAACAAATTATACTACTCATATACAGAGAAAATACAAAACTACATTATATTTCCAACCCCCTAAAAGAGGACACTTTCGGGGCCGGGGAGATAGCTCAGTGGAATAAGCGCTTCCCTGGCAAGCGCAAGGGCCTGAGTTCAATCCCTGGTTCTGCAAAAAAAAAGGGACAAATTCAAGGCAATGAAAACAATGATTTCAAAGTGGTTTTCTAGCTGCAAAGTGCTAAAGAAGCCAATATTCAAGAAAAACTTCAGGCTGGTACTGAAGTACCAAGAATGCAAGAGACAAAAATGGTAAAAGCCCTCCTCACTCTAAAGTCTGTCTTAACGGTATTTCACACAGAAATGAAAGCAGCGGTTGCCAGACCAGGTAGTGCCAGGTTAGTAGCCGACATTTCTTTCCAAATGAAGCTAGCCTGTGTGCTTCCTGCAGTTTCCCTTGTGTGGAGGAGCACCAAGCAGCTCTCCTGGAGAGAAGAGTGATCGTCTCCATTTTGGCGGAGCCTGACCCCACTGCCTTGTGTTGATACAGACGGAGCCGGCTGGGACTTCTCCTTATCCCTTCAATTGGCCTTGAGCAATGCATACTGGTCTAGCCGAGGTGCTGGTGGGAATCTTGACCCCCACCTGCCGCTCTTTAATACGAGCTGGGTCGAGACAGGATGACGAGCCAGTGCTCCATGGTGTTGGCTGGGATCAGACTGAGATAGAGGCTATGACTTCCTGGCCCTGAAAGATTACACATCAGAGCTGAAGCACCAGACCCCAAAACATTACATACTATCTCAGTTGTGTAATGCGGGTTACTCTTCCTGCATGTCCTTCTCTTGCATATTGCAGAGGCCAATGCAGGCCTCCTGCCTAGCCCAGCTCGTGTACCCACGTACTTCCTGCCACTCTTAGTCACCCATCCTCAAGCCACTCCCCTCTGCACAAATGAATAAAAGCTGGGTTTGGTTTTGAGTAAGGGCCTTTGTTCTGGATAGCCATCTTCGTGGCTGGACTTAGGGCCCCTTGGCTTCCCAAAGCTATAAATATGCCGTAGTGTCTTTATTCTTGACGTGGGTTGTACTGGAAGTGGTAGATTGGAATTAACTTGATGGGATTCCAATAACTTATCCTTGGGATTACAAATATAAACTTCTTGGATTAAGATGAGGACCAGGAAGGGCTCTCTACACCTCTGTACTGCATGTGCTATGTAAACTTAATCATATCCATGTTTTAGAAAAGTCGTCTAAAATAAGATACTTTCGATAAGTATGTCCTCCATGCTTATCCCATGAGTTGTCTATAATGCACAGCAAACAGAAATGATCCTTTTATAACAAAATTCTTGGCATCTGACATTCTCTGCAAACCAAAAGTGGGTCACAAAGTTATATTTTATTCTTATTAAGTGTTGGTACATGTTCTTTAGGAGACCTTAGGTCATTTTTAGATTTGTGCAGACTGATGTAATTTACTTTGGCCCTGTAAGGTAGAAATGCCTTGGTATTTAATGACTGAATGTCTCTTTTGTTAAAACTTGACCCAGAGTTTAAGGTCTAGAATATAAACTGCAAAACTAAAACACTCCAAAGTATACTCCCTAATATTTTTGTTTGTATAATATTGTACTTTTTCTCTTCACTAACATAGTGCATCTGGACGTAAGTCCCCTTTAGCAATGGAGTAAGAGGCCCAACATAAGGAAGCAGAAATGTCCTGTCTAGAGGAAGAATTTACTCAAATCCATTTATTTAAAGTCTAAAATGTCTTTTTTCCTGGCTTTCTTAAGTTGACAGTGTATGAAATGCAGCATTTTTGCCTTTTAGGCTGAGTACCTGAGGGGACACTCCCGCGGTCCCTGATGTGACGAACAGCAAAATCGATAGTGCTGACGATACAGAGTTCTACTATTGCTTTGGAAATTTTTTCTAAGTTAGGTGTTTTTACACTCCATTGAAAATTCCTAGATATGGAAAGCAGCACTATATTGAAAAAAATTCACTAAATATAAAAATAACACATGAATAGGAAATAAAAGCAATTTCTAATGAAAGATATTCTCACAGTAGAAATAATCTTATGCTCAGCTTTTCCTATAATGCCAGTCTTACATCTGAGCCCTTAAAACATCATTTATAACACTGCAGTTTGCCTAAATTCTATAGGAAAAGAAAATTATATCAATAATGAAATCTTAAAAGAAGTTATTAATAAAAATACAATGTTTTCTAATGCTCTTCATACAGCAAACCGCAGGTATTGCCTGGGGTCTTGTTTCTTTTTATTTTGGAGATTCTGTTTCTAGGCCAAATACCATATATTGAAATGTAGAGTGCTGAGGCTTCCTTAGATTGGGCTTTCAACCTGGCTTTCTCAGTTGTGTGAGTTCTACCTCTGGCCAGAGTCACTAGGTCACACCCAGCTCTTAAATCTCTGAAGTTCCTTGAGCTACAAAGACTCCAAATCCTGAGGGCTACAACCCAGAACTCCTTGGTTGTTAACCCAGATGGCATCCTGCCCTTCACCAGTTTCTATTATGGGTTCTATGTGACCAATGTCACACACACACACACACACACACACACACGAGACAGAACTTGTTTTACTTTGACATATTTGCTCAATGTGAATATAGTCATTGTGTACATTATTTGCAAGCTCTGACTATTTAGTTAAATGTTTCATTAAGACATTTTTTTTTTTACCCTTAGTAACGATGAGGAACTGTCACACCTTTACGTACTACGTCTTGTATCATATACCTGACCCATTTATACTATTTAAGAAGAGAACATTGTTTTAAACTAATACACCAAAATTATAGAGCTGCATCAGTCTTTCTTCTTTCTTTGGCTCTTGGGTTCCCTTAAATGCTGGCATTGTGTTCGTCAATGGTTCTGTACTGAAGGCCTCTTCTTGAATACTAGACTTCTGCAGCCAATGGAAAGAATAGATTAAACCCCAAGTGTCGATGAAGTACCACCAACAAAGCTGCCGGTATGGATTGTTGATCCTCTGTTTTCTTTGAATGAGCAGTTGTAGTTAGTGATGTTGCCACACTACTGTGGTTGTGGTTGTCATGGGTGTTGATGCCCGGGATATGCTTTGTGAATGGCTTGTTGTTCAGGTATAGACTTAGAGGTGGTGGGAACCGCGCCAGGTGACACTCTTGGTGCTTCCATTTTAGAAGCTGCTGTGGCTTTCATGGTGGCTGCTGTCACACTGAAGGAGACCATGAATGTGTAGTTGTTAATGGTTTCCCAGGGCTGCTGCCAACATTGGATTTGCTCGTGTTGTTGGAAGACACAGTCTCTCTCAGGTTACCCCTGGAAGTGTGCAGTCTCTGGAGATCCTGCAACTCAGTGGCCTCCTTGAGCACCAGCGCCTGCAGCATCCCCAGGAGCAGCCCGAGCAGCCCGTGTGTGAGTCCCATTGCTCAATGGCAGAAACACAGCCTCGTGGGCCCTGGAGTGAAGAAGGAGCTGTGGCGAGAGCCTGAGAGATGCTCGGGGTGAACGGCTCAGTGGTTAAGAATTTATTTTCTTGTCCAATGATCCTGGATAGGACCTTGAGTATAGTGAGAACAGATGTCTTGTCTTGCTCGTCTTTGCTCAGGGGAGCCTGAACACAGAGAGGTATGGAAATGGATGACAGAACATTCACAGAAGCAATTGAGGTGACAGCTGAGTAGGAACTACTCAACCTACACTGTCAGCAAAAATCAAGGATGACTGAGGGCAGCTGTACTGTAAAATATCAAGTTGTTCCCCCATCCAGTTTTTGGAACTGAAAGCAATTTTCAAATCTGAGACTCACTGATTAAAGAGGCAAGATGTTCAGGAGAGTAAACTTTGCCCCCAATGCAGCTGAGCTTGGGAATGATTCCTCCAGTCCTGTCATAGCCTCCTCTCTAGATAGGGGACCCTGTTGCTGTCCATAACTTTACTTGCAAAGCAAAACACCAACAAGGACAGGGAGAAAATTTTAGCCTTGTTCCTGACATCCAAGTCTCATTCTAGTGCTTCTAATTGATAGAAACCATAATGGCACATCTGGAGTTGTGGCTGTGAAGGAATCTGGGCAGTGCTAAGTTTTAGCTTTCTAGTCTCTGTGCAGAAAGACAGAGGAAAGGAGGAGAGTCTACAGAGTACCTAACACTTGTCATGGGTCCGAGTAAAGGGCATTGGCTGTCTTCAGTCTTGGTGAGATGAGCAGAATTCTATGTCCACTGATTCTCCTGAAAGTCGGAGATTTAGTGAAGTTGTGTGCTGTAGGCTGAATTGTGATGCCTAAAGATATGTTCACAGTCTTATGTTCTAGACCCTGTGACTGTGACTCGATTGGAAATAGGGTACCTATTGAGTGAAGATGAAGTTACAGGGGATCTGGGGGGGGTCCTGATCCAATGACTGAAGCCTTTGGAAGAGGAGAGACACAAGACCCCCGGAAGACAGTCATGTGAAGATGGAAGGAGAAATGCAAATGGCCCTTGAGCCTGTGTGCTAACCATCCCCTGCGCTGGTCGTCACTGTAGAGCTGCCACAGGGGAATGAAATGATCTCACCTGACCCTCCATCAAAATTTCCCCTCCTTGGGACAAGTTGCTGTCTCAGAAGGGGATCATTGATGTCCTTGCTTGCATCAGAATCATATTCTGGATCTAATAGGCCAAATATTTTGAAAACCATTTAGAAAATCCAGCTCAGATCCTGTGTGGGCAGAATGAACTCCATAGAAGACAGTTGTTTCATGGTGAGGCCAAAAGAGGGGACATATTGTAACATTTCCTTGATTCTCAGGATGTTCTTTATTATCTTTTGTAAGCAGGTTAGCTTCATAATTTGATTTTAGGGCTTAAATATTTGTCATGACATTACTGTTATGCATCACTTAAACTACTGTCTTGGGCTCAGAAAAAAGATAAGATACGGGCTTTTGGGCAGATTGAAGTATAGAGTTCTCAAACCTAGATCCTTTTGCATATAATGATCTGGAGAACTTACAGAAGAAAAGTTCAGGACCCCTCAGACCAGCAATGATGTTAGACTTTCATAGGAACATAAGCCCTACTGTGAACTGGGCACGGGAGGGGTGTAGGTTGCAGCGCCTTATGAGAATCTAATGCTTGAGGTGGAGCTGAGGCAGTGACGCTAGCACTGGGGAGCACTGCAAATACAGGCTCACATTAGCACGAAGGATTAACTATATGGAGATGATAAGAAATTGCTGGAAGACAACTATCAAAACCCTCTCAGTAGTGGAAAGTAACAATCTGAATCTGGTGGCACCTTTAGGTTGTAATCTGATAATTATTTTCACTCATGTGTGGCCACCATTATTTTATTGACTGCTCCTGTCTGTACCTCTTTCCAGCATTGCACATTGCCTCAGCCACAGTCTTGGGAAGCCCGCAGCTAACCTTTGCTAAAAGGAATAAAAGCAAATGTCACTGGAGGGCTTCTCTGCAAAGGGGGAAAGACCCAGTGGTGAGATAGTAAAAGACTCTCAGATGTCAAGAAAGAGGAGGATGCGCTTAAAAGCAAACACCAAGAGTCCTACTTCAATTGCTGGTCTGTTGTAACAGGTGATTCACATTCTCCAAGCCTGCTTTAGACAGTCACAGGAAAATGAGCTCAGGACTTCCACTGATCTGCATTGAGGTGAGTTGCATAATCATTTCATTAGCTCTTGCAATACACTACTAATACAAATAAGGTGCACAATAAATGTAACATGCTCAAATCATCTCCAAACCACCCCACATTCTGGTCTATGGAAAAATTGTTTTCCATAAAACTGGTCTCTGGTGCTCAAAAGGTAAGAAAGTTGGAGACCTGTGCTCTAGGGAACAGTTGTGTGGAGCACTTGAATATGTGTCCAGAATCCTTTGCCTTGTGTGAGCAGCCTATCAGCTGGCACACCTTCTTTTTCTGCTCTCAATGAAGGTCACATTCTGTCTCCCTTTGAAGTGTATCCACTGGGCTTCCTTGGATGACCTTGGAGGACCTTCCCCTGCAAGGCTGCAGTTATCCTCTTACATGAATTTGCCAGCCAGAACACGAGCTCTTGGAAACCACAGGTTCTGTCTTTCTTTTGTGAATCTCTAAAACCTAGAAGAGGACCTAATGCGGAGATAGTAAAGGTGTGTGGAATGTATGAAAGAACCGAGGGGGAGCTCACCATGGACATGAAAGTTGTGAAGATTTGTCGAAGCCTATAGCTGAGGGAACATCGGACACCGGGAGAGGCGAGTGCTGGGGACTGAGGTGTCTGGGATGGTATTTGGTAAAGTTGGTGTCTTTCAGAATGGACAGTACTTTCTCTTCCTGCACTTAGCAGAGATGGGTCATTAACTGCAGTGCTCTTACCCCCGAGCCTAGCTGTGTTTTCAGAGCTTCTGTGACACAGCCACTGCCAGGAAGTGGCACGGGGTATGAAGATTATCTTCCGTCTGATAGTACAGTTAAAAAAAGTCATACAGTTGATTTCCTCTATCAACTTCCTCTGTCAATGGGTCCCGCGTCCTCAGAATCAACCAACAGTCAATGGAAAACAACTGAAGAAAGGGAAGGGGTTTGATCCCTGGCACCACATGCTGTGCCGACCCTGCCTTCAGGTGCACTGAGCGGGCTGCTGAGACTGGCTGTGGCGGAACACGCCTGTAATCCCAGTGCTAGGGAGGCAGAAAACAGGAGGATCACTACAGGTCCGAGCTGTGTAGTGAGACCTGTACCAAATACATTTAAAAAAAAAGTAAGAAAATAATTGAAGAAAAAAAAATCTGTCCTGAACATGTATAGACATTTTCCTTCATTATTATTCTCTAAGCAATACAGAATAACAATTATTTACATGAATCAGACATTACAACTAATCTAGATTTGGCTTAATGATTACGCGAGGATGTGTATGAGTTAGATGCATCTCCTATGTCAGGGACCGTGAACCTTTTGGCACTTTCAGTGATAATAAATGGTTGGCTGTGGTTTGCCCCTCTATACTGTCCCACTGAACATAAGGGACTTGAGCATCCCCAGGCTTTGACATCTATGGAGGTCCTGGCACCAATGCCCCCATAGATACACAAGGATGACTATGTTGGGGATTGTTGCAAGCTTTTTCATAGCTCTAGAAGCATTTTCTAAAGGAGGGAAACACAGGATGGCTGTGGTGGAGCACACCTGTAATCCCCAGGAGGCTGAGGCAGGAGTCCTGAGTTCAACGACAGCCTTGGCTACACAGTGAATTCAACACCAGCCTAAACTGCATAGTGAAATCCCATTTTTAAAAAAGAGGAGAAAGGCTGGGGAGATAGCTCGGCAGTCTAAGCACCTGCCTGGCAAGCGCAAGGACCTGTGTTCAATCCCCAGTACCACATGCCATGCCAGCCCCCAAACCCCGGGTGCACAGAGCTGGCCTGAAAGCAGGAGTGGTGGCACACGCCTGTAATCCCAGCACTGGGGAGGGTGAGATAGGGGGCTCAATGTGAGTCTGAACTGTGTAGTGAGACCCTGTATCCAATAAATAAATAAAAAGAAAAAAAATTCTTAAAAAGAGGAGGGAAATTCATTTCATTGCATTTTAAAAGTATAAATGCTTAAAAAAAAAAAAAAGAAAGAAAAACAAAGCCAGGTGAAGTCATTTGCTGTTTATCTTTTGGTTCCAGCAGAAAATAGTGGGATATTGAGTTACGTGAGACTTTGACTGTCTTGGGTGTTGCTAGGTGTTGGCTTTCTAGCCTACAATTTTATAAAGCATCCGAAAAGGTCACACTCATTAAGGGTCATGCATTTGTTATGTCTTGAATATTTTCAATTATTTCTATTCCCATGTTGTTTTTAGTAGAACTATTTCCTAAAGAAAATCTCCCTGTCAGAATTGTGGGTACTCAGTAACATCTTTGGTTGTGCTAGTTCAGTTTTCCTAACCATTGGTGAGGATGACACGAAAGATAAAAAGATTTGAGTGTGCACTGTGCATGATATGGAATCATGAATTGGTGGGACTTCAGGGGCCTTTGGAAATATTGATGCCTGATGGACCCATAAAGAACCACTTGCCTCTAAATTTGAGCCTGGAAAGCCGCTGGGATGAACGTTTGAAAAAGAAATACAATATATGGCTTTTTAGTTTTTTGGTGTCTATATTAGGAATTGTGTGCCAAGTGTCTGTAATGATTTACACTATGACCCATATGATCTCAACTGTGAGAGAATATTTTTGGGGAAGAAAAAGCAATTCTACACCATGGGATATGGGACTTGATGCGGCCCCCCGACAGGGAACCACGCAGGTCAGAACAGCAAGGCGATTATACATGTGTGGTTCCAGCTACAAATGCCTCCTAACTGGGAGAAACACAGTCAATGAGGATGCATTAACCAGACGATGAACAGGTGTGCTTGGGGACGCGGCTCCTAGGCAGCCAGGTGCTTAGGAGTCATCCTCCAGGAATCTACAGTAGTTCAGAAATATATTTAGCTGTCTTTTCAGTGGAGAACGTACTGTCAAAGTAAGTGAGGGTTAAGGTATAATTGCTCTGGATTGCATCCGTTAAATGTAGTTAAACCGGTAATATTGACTGTGGTTAAAATGAAATATTTGCCACAACCGTTACAGTGGTTTAATAAACGCTTATTTTCCTTTTGCAAGGCATACGATGCTTTGACGAGATGATTGCATGCTGTCATGGTGCATTAGGACTAAACACAGTACAGGAAGCAGCCTGTGGTCCTGAGACGTCGCTGTTGTCAGCAGTGGATGCTGATAGCAGACAGCAGGGCCAGCATGTGGACCCAGAGCCCAGCACGGCGTCAGTGTGCTGCTGTCATTGTCCTGAAATTCTTAATAGTTCTGACCAAGGGGTTGCATTTCTTTTGGAACGTTCTTGTCCTGGTGCACAGGAGCCCCCACTAGAGTGAGCACAGGCTTGGACGTCAGGAGCTCTGCACATGCATGGAGGAGACCCGTGGTTAGGAAACCGAAGCAAGAAGAAAGGTTTAGAGTTACGCAAAGACAGAAGGAAGGCTATGGGGTGGAGGCTGCGGTCCCCGGATCCCTTGGAGGCTTGGGCTAAGGCCCCTAGTCCATTCTCAGTGAAATAGCTCAGAACCCTGGAGTTTCTTATTTGTCCTCTCCCTTAAGTGATCCTGCTGCTAAGGAAGACTGTGTCCTGTTTATGCCACCTTCTGTCCCCGGAGGAGCTGGGGGTCACAGTCAAGGACGGTTCCCTGCTCAGCTGCATGGCCATGCTAGCCAGCTTGCCTGGGCTTCTTGTGGGCATCAGGGTCCACAGAGGGTCGGCCGGGTTGCTGCTGAGGACTCTGGGCCTCCTGACTTCTGAGGACTCTCACTGCTGAGCTATGTCTAGTGGCTTGGCTGGGAATACCTGCTGCTCTTGGTTCTCTTGCATAAGGAGGGCTGCGCAAGAGACCGCTGCCTTCCCAAGTGCACGTGGCGCTCAGCAAGGATTCTCTTGCCCAGATGGAGCTGGCCTTGGGCCTGGGGTGCTGAGTGCTTGAGAATGCTGGGGCCACACAATGGACAACTGCTGAGCAAGCTTACAGAGGCTACACCAGGTCTAATCTAGTGGGGCCACCGGCAGTTCTAGGGTCAGACCACACTTTCGTAAGTAGAAATACACTGTGTATTGTGTCTAGTTGTCCCCCCGAAGCCTCCTGCCATCACTGGGGTGGCTTCTGGAGTTTGTGATTAATTCATGATCAATACTGGGATTATGGGTGTGAGTGCTGCACCTGGCCTGGGGCGGATGGCCTGAACACAATGGAAGGGAGGGAGAGATGCTTGCTCTCTCTGCCTCCGCTGCTCCTCCCTTTTTGCTCTTGCTGTTCTGCTGTTTTCGGCCTTCATGAGCCGCTGCCCTCTGTGTCACTCTGCCTTGGAGCCAGCTGAGTACGGACTGAAATGTCCACTAACTGTGAGCTAAATAAACCTTTCCTTCCTTAATTTTGGGTGTCAGGTATTTTGTTCCAGGAATGAGAGAAAAGTAGCCAAGATATACACACCAAGAACTAGAAGGCAACTGTCTGAGGACATCTGCCTCTGCCTGGCAGCCCTCCTCAGGCCTGTCTTCCATGGGACTATGGGTATCTTGAGGACAGGGACTTTGTCCTCCTGGCCACTATCTCCCTGGCCAGGTGCGTCATGGGATTTGCTTACTGGAAGGGCGGCAGAGAATACAGAAGAAGTGCGAGAATACAGAAGCTGGAGCTGCAGGGAAGGAGGCTGGACACGTTGGCGTGCAGGAGGTGGTGCGGGGTCCCTGGGGTTCTCGGGGTGGGAGGGCTCAGGTCCTCTGCCATCCCCTTGGGATGGATGGCATTGGAGGTGGCACTGTGGGAGCCAAGGGAATAGGGCAAGCAATGAGACCTCAACAGTGCAGCTGAGGGGAGGGGAGGAAGAGGTGTGGAATCTGGGATTTGTGTGTCCTATGCTCTCAGTCACTCTGCAAGGGCCACCCGGTGCCCACTGAGTGCCACCCAGGCGGATGCCTTGGAGAGGCCATGAGGTATGAGACAGCTTTTGCGGCAGCCTCAGTGGTGTCCTCAGTGGAGGCGAGGAGGGTGGGGACCATTCTATTGAACCTTTGCTGCCGTAGACCTGCATAACCGACTCTCCTCCTGGCTCCATGGGTCCCAGCCCTGGGCATGGAGGCCTTTTTGGGGTGTAGTACATGAGTGTGACCCCCCCTCTGCAGCAACGTGTGCTCGTATGCGTGTGCCCGTGGACACCCCCACCCTCCCACCCCCCAAGAAAAGCTCACAGGCCTGGTGCTGAGGGTTTATTGCCTGCTCTCTGGGCTCACAAGCGTCAGGCAAGAGGGGTGCGGGCTCCTCACACGGGCCCGTAGGTGCCCTTATAGCTGAAAGGTGGAGGCCTCAAGCAGTCTGTGTCCTCAGGGACCCAGTGCTGGATGTAGTTGGGACCCTTGTCCCGGGGCCACACGATCACAGTGTCCCTGGATGCCAGGGATGGGTCCTCCTGGAAGAAGTTGAAGGGCCGGAGCAGGAAGCCCACAGAGTTCCCGGGTGTGGCTGTGTTGGGGACATCCTCTGAGTGGGGGATGTGCAAGAAGCCCACTGTCACCCAGGCCACCAGGTCCTGCAGGAGAGAGGGCGGGCTGAGTGCTGACCATGGGAGGTCATGGCAGCTTCTAGAAGCTTCCAGAGAGCCTCCCAATCCTGTCTGGATCTGTTGTGACCTCCACCCAGTGAGCCCTGGGAAGGGGACAGGTGCGGGCCGAGGCTGCTCAGGACCCCGCGGGCGAGTAGGCCCGAGGGGGGAAGGGTTCGGACTGGCCTGCTACCTCATTCTCAATGCTCTCATTGTTGTGAAGAAACTCCTGGAAGACCACCGGGGGGTCCCAGGGGTCATTCTGGTTGTAGATGCTGCTGCTGTATAGCTCCGACTCTCGGTACTTGGTTACTGCCAAGGGGTACCTGCAGGCGAGGGGAAGCCAGGTAGCCTCAGTGCAGCCGTGGCCAGCCAGTCCCTCCCTGGCGGCATTTGCGTACAGGAGATTGCAGACGTTCCTGCCTTCCCAGGATGGAGGCAAGACCTCCCGCTGCCCGTGGAAGTCCAGGAGATACCTCCCAGACTCACGCGGACACAGAGCCTCATGACAGAAGCACAGACACACACAGACAGACACATGGGGCATGAAGGAGGCTACTGGAGCTCACCAGCCCCCGGAGTCCCCTCACCTGGCCCAGGTGACGGCCCGCTCCTCGGGCAAGCCCACAGGCAGCACCTGCTCAGCCATGGAGTGGATCTGCAGGCGGTAGCTGCGCTGGTGGCCCCAGCGGTTCTTCATATGGTTGCTGAAGAGCAAATACTTGGGCAGCGGCTTCCTGAAGCTGAAGGCTGCCTGGCGCTCGTGGGAGTACCACGTCTGCTGGAGGGTTGGCTGGACTACGTGATGTGCTGGGCTCCAGGGGTTGGTGATGTTTTCTAGCTTCATCTGAAGTGTCTGGAAGCTATTCTTGGTGCCTGGAGGTACATGTGGTGTGACCCACATATTTAGGGAAGGTTTAAATGAAAAGCTGTGGACAATAAAAGGCACATGGCCACAAATGCCCCTCAAAACCCTTGACTTCTCTCTGAACACACTCATGCCGTCATGCTTGCCACCTAGTGGGGCAGTTCTAGAAGCCCTCCATCCTGAGTGTCTGTATGAAGTGTGACAAAAAAATAAGGTGAACGCTGCTGCCCAGTGTCATCCTACGGAACGACAGGCTGGTAAGAACATAGCACCGTGTCCTTGTCCACCTGATTCACCAGACCTGGCACCGTGTGGCTGCTGGCTCTTCCCCAAAGTCCAAATGACCATGGAAGAGAAATGGCTTGAACTGATTCAGGTCACCAAGGCATCCAGGACATCACAACTAAAGACACTCACGGAGGAGGACTTCAGAGCTGCAGCAGAAAGTGGCAAGAATGGCGGGGTGGGCATATATAAAGTGAGGGGGATTCATGGCAGTGTTTTTCTCTGTAAATTTTTTTTTTTAAAGTTTAACATTGTCCTTACATTTCTTTCTTCTCTTTCCTTTTCCTTTTGGCCATACATTTCAACCAAACCTCATACAGAGGAAAGAAGGAGAGTCAAGCGCTTGGAACTGAAATCCCTTCCCCTGCACTGGGACCTCTGTCCCCCAGCCAAAGCCACCAGGATGAAGAGGGTGCTGGGCACATGTCCTGAGCTAGCTTTGGGGCTGGAGAAAGGGGATTATGAAAACCAGGGGAGCTGGGAGAAAGCTCAGGCTCAGTCATGGCAAAGGCAGTGACCCCAGCACGACCCTGGCCAGTGTCCAGGAGCTGCGCTAAATCCATCGCTGTGACGGCTGCAACCCCACAGGGGCAAGCCCAGGGCAGGAGAGTCGGCGGCTGGTTCACTGAGCCTGCAAGTGGAAGCTGCCTATCTGCTCACAGTGGCCTTGTTTTGTTACGGGATGTGATGTCGGGCATGACACACATGCCCTTTTCTATAATGATGTTCATCAAGAGAAACTCTGAGTGTCCTCAGGTGCCGCCTTGCTCCAGCTCAGAGTGCTAGGCAGTGACTTCTCCCCTGGCTCGGGTTCACCTTTTTACTCAGCTCAGCTGCAGGTCAAGGACCGGTACACACTGTGGCATCGGGGTGCAGCCTTGGGGGGCTCTTCCAGGGGACTCAGATCTCTAGTTTTATATGAAACAGGAGCAGGCTGGGCAATCACTCCTGATTTTATGTCAGGGATTTTGGGGCCTTATGATGTTCCTATGGACTGAGCTTCCTACCTTGCCCCATATCAGGTGAGAAGTAGCTGGGGTGGCTGAAGTGACCCAGAGGCCCTATTCTGAGTCCTACCTGCCACATCCATGTCGACGCGGTAATGCACCAGGTGGGTGTGCATGTTCCCGAGCAGGTGGGTATGCAGGCGAGTGCCGTAGCGCTGCCCCTCAGGGGTGTAGAAAGTGGCATGGACATAGCCTGTGGCGTGCATCTTGGTTTCCATCACCCCATTTGGATGGAAGATGAAGTCCCAAATGTAATCGTAATTGTAGACCGTCGAGGTTGTCCGTAGCACCAGCACGTGACCCTTCAGCCCTGCATAGAAGTTGAAGCCACCGCTGAAGTTGGAGTTAAAGTGTCGCCGAAGTGGCACGCCAGTGGGCATCTCAAAGAGACAGAGGGCTCGGGGATAGAGGACAGGGTCATCCACGTCATAGTAGTGGAGGGTGTCCAGGAAGGTGGCTGTCTCCGGGCAGTCGATGCCAGGGGCTAGCTCGTGGGAGACACTGCCCAGGCCCCAGCCCAAGTCGATGTACTTGGTCTGCATGCCTGCGGGCGTGTGTCCTCCATACAGTGCCACAGCCTCTTGAATGCTGACCTCATACGCGATACGCTCACCCGCAAAGTGCACGTTCAGGACCTGCAGTCCGGAGGAGGAGCGCATACGGAAGGCAAAGCTCCAGCCCCCATAGAGCACGGTGTTTCCCTCCAGCCTGTAGCGAGGGCCATGGGGCTGGACCAGGCGGGGGCCGGGTTTGTGGCTGGGGGTGGGGAAGTCCCCGCGGTGCTTGTAGGAGGAAAACAAGGGTGGATCCTCTGGGCTCGCAGCACCCTGGCCCTTGGGCAGGGGTCCCTCAAGGATCACAGCGTCCACCTCCCCATTTGCATACTTCTGTGCCAGCTCTCCTGGGCTCTTGTAGAACTTCCCGTTATACCAGACCTGCTCCACCGTCCAGCGCTGGTCATCCAAGCTCCCATGGTCTACTAGGAGCTCTAGCCCGGTGGGGTGCAAGAAATAGCCTTCTACCTGGCGCTGTAAAATAACCCAGCTGCGGCGCTGGCCAGAGGCCAGCCCCCGTGGGCTCACGTCGGTGAAGGTCAGGCACCGGGTGCCACAGTCTTGGAATGAGAAGCCCGTGGTATCCAGGAAGAACTGATGCAGGGGCTTGGTGGCCTCTGCCAGGGTGCGGAAGAGGAAGCTGTACTCTACTGCGGTGATGGGCCTGGAAGCCCAGGAGGGCTGGTGCCTCAGCCTCGGGGACAGTACTCGCATGTAGGAGGGCTGGGGCAGGGGCCCCACAGCAAACTCAGTGATATTGGGGTGCTCCTGGGCCCCAAAGAAGACGATGGCCCGGGCTTCCCGCACAGGAGGCCTCCTTCCCGTGTCCAGAAATCTCAGCACATGCTGCTTCTTGGGCAGCAACGACTCAATGAGAAACACGGAGTTCTTGGCCAGGCTTGGGGTCTCCGAGGACTGCAGCCCCAGCTCCTGGTGGGACTGGAGGAAGCTGCGTACTGCCTTCAGCTCCTGGGCGCTGAGGTCTGCGAACAGCTGGGCCTCTCTGGGCAGCGTCCGTGGTGGCCGCTCTGTGGTCACCATCTGCAGAGCCACGATGGCGGCCAGGGCCCAGCCCAGAGCCCAGCTCTCTCGCCCCATCGCTGTGGAACGGAGCAGAGCAGAGGGCTGAGGTATTTAATGGAGAGAAATGGGTTTGCTTCAGGCTCGCAGCGGGGATCACCAGGCTCCTAAGCCTCCCAAGCGGGGGATAGCTGGGGTAACCGGGCGCCCACACATCAGCCCTGGGGCCGCGTGGCCCAACCTGGGTGTCCCCTGATGTTCATTCTGCTCTCCCTCACATCTGCAGTCCTCTAGAGCTTTGTGGACTTTCTCACCTAGATCTGTGTGCTCTCTCTTCTTACCCTTTGTGGAGGGTATCTTAGCGCGGAGCTCGCTTCTCAAACTGGGCTACCGCGAGCCCCAGCAGGCCCGGGGCCCTGCCCTCCCATGGCCACAGAGTATTCAGTGTGTCCTGCAGGTGGACAGATCTGTCCCATGGCAAAACTACCCTTCAGCGTGGCAGAATGGTTTTTGGGAGCCCGATTTTGAAATTTAGAGTAGAAGTTCAAGGGGTCAGCTCTGGAGACGGGCTGGCTGAGTGTGAGCCCTGGGACCAGCTGTGCGACCCTGGGTGAGCTGCTGAAAGTCTCTGGATCTTCACTTCTGAACTGTGCAATAGAAATAGGAAGGTTAGCACCTGTCTCCCGGATCTCTTCTATCTCTGGAGTTGTTGAGAACAGGCAGCTAGAGAGGGAATAGAAAGCATTTGGGTCATACGGGACACACACATGTATATATACATGATGTGTCAGCTCTGTCTGTCTGTCTGTCTGTCTGTCTGTCTCTGTCCCCCCAACATGGATCGAACCTAGAGCCTCTGCTCTATTCCCAGTCATTTGTGAATTTCATATTGTGAGACAGAGCTCTGCTTAGTTACTACATTATCCAGATTGGGTTCAAATTTTACTCTCAGAGTGCTCTCTCTCCCTTCCTCCCTCTGTCTCTGTCTCTCTGTCTCTGTCTGTCTCTCTGTCTCTCTCTCTCTCTCTGTTTTTTTTCTCTCTCTCCCTTCATGTTTTGAGACAGGGCGTTGCTATGTAGCTCAGGTTGCTCTTGAACTCACTTTGTAGCCCAGACTGGCCCCTAATGTAGGGTGATCTTCTTGCCTCAGCTTCCCAAGTGCTGAGACTATAGGCGTGTGCCACCACGCTTGGCTCTGTCCTTCTCTTTAAGGTGCATCCTGGTTATTGCCCAGGTCATCCAGCCTGGTCAATACTGACTCCACAGGAGGAGGTTCCGGGACCTGCTTGGCCTTCTCTGCCCTCTCCAGTGCATACTTGAGTGACAGTCTCTTGGAAATCCAAGGCCATAATGGCACATCGGGCAGCACCTGGGGTTACCCCAGGTCACGATACAGGCTGGCGCTCCTCCCCTTTTCCTTTTGGGAGGAGGGCATGGTCAGGCTACCAGTAAGATCTTATGCGGGTATCTGAGGGCAGAGCTGCATGATGCTGGCAGGACTGGGGACTGCCACTCTGTCCTCCTTGTGCCTGAGGCGGGGCCACTCACCAAAGCCTTCAGTGTCTAGGTCCCTGTCCTTGCACAGGGTGCTGCAGCAACTGGCCACTGCTAACTTCCAGTCCTGGTTTCTCAGGCCTACAGCTGTTCTCCTCAATGCTTCTGGGGCCCTGCTCCTCACCATGACATTTCTCAATGGAGGAGCTCCCCTCACTGTTGTCACTGACTTCCTAGGGTTCCCTTTGACCTTGAAACCTTGCTCTGGCTCCCTAACTATGCTTCTTACCTCTCACAGGTGATGCCCACGATCAAGACCTGTTATAGTTTGTGTCAAGTTGTCCCCCCAAAGCCTCATGCTGTCATGGGGTGGCTTCTGGAGTTCATGATTGATTATGGTGGGTGTGGATCTTGCACCACCTGTGGATGGGGCAGGTAATTTGCATTACAGTGTAAGGAGGGGAGAGAGCCTCGCTAGCTGCCTGAGCTGCTGCCACTCCCTTTGCTTTCTTGCTCTTTGCTACTGCCATGAAAGGTTTCTCTCTGTTATGTGCTGCTCTGCCTTGGAGCCAGCCAAATATGGACTGAAACCTCCAGCAACTGTGAGCTAAATAAACCTTTCCTTCCTTCATTTAGGGTGCTGGGTATTTGTCCCAGGAATGAGAGAAGAGTAACTGAGACAGGACCATATTTGAGCTGGATCTATAGATAGGTAGGAGAACTCATAAAGGACCTTGTTTTCATAGGTAATTGTCTTTCATTCCCCAAATCAGTACCTCTGGGGAAAATCCTGGAGAAGACAGAGGCACAGAGTGGGTCTCAGAAGTCTGTCTTATCCAGCTTTCTGCAGGTGCCCAAGGCCTGGGGGGGAGGCAGCTTTAGACTCTGGGACTTGAGGTGCGCTGCCCTTAAGAACTCAGTTCTGACTGCACAGTTGAAATCAGGGGTAAGCAAATGTAGTGCTGGATGAAACAGTACTACAAAAGCTCTGGGCAGAGAAGAGCCTGAGCTTCATGGATTACTTTTTGGGAGATGTGTTTTGTGTGTCTCAGACTGAGTCAAAATGTTGGAAACACATCTCTTCTCTTCGAGGCCCGATCATTCCCTCTAGAGCAGCTACACTTTCATGGTATCTCTTCTATGCCAAGTTCATATATTGTGCTTCTTTTCAAAGTTGGTTGAAACTCTACCCCACTGTTAATATTTGTACCTAGTTGTGTCTGCACCCTCCCTCCCCCAAAGCTTCCTGTAGGGACTTGAGGTGCGCTTCTGGAGTTTGTGACTGACTTTGGTCCAATGCTGGGATTGCAGGTGTGCGTGCTACACCTTGGCCCTGGTGCAGGAAACCTGCATTACAGTGTAAGGAGGGGAGAGAGGCTGGCTAAGAAGCCACAGCTGCGGCCCCTCTCTTTGCTGCCACCATGAACAGCTGCTCTGTGCCATGTGCCACTCTGTCTTGGATCCAGCTGAGTATGGACTGAAACCTCCACCAACTGAGCTGAATAAACCTTTCCTTCCTTCATTTTGCATGTCAGGTATTTTATCCCAACAATTACAGAAGAGTAACTGAGACACCTTCCAAGGCCCATTCTGGCTTGGGTCTGAGCTAACATAGCTCACTTCCTTGCTCAGTGTCCCCTTAGCATGTTGGCATTTAACCTGTCCATTAGTGAGCATTTCTTGAGCTGAAGATTAGTGGAAGGTGTTTTCTGGGCTTGCTGAGCTGGTGGACTCCTGGGAGCCACAGCTCTCCTGTTTGGGGGCCTCTTGACCTTGGTGATGAGGGTCAAAGTCTCTTTCTCTGCCTTCCCAGTCTGCACACCTCGACTCTTACATGGTTTTAGTTTCGATCTAGGAATATGGCCCACCCTGAGAACTTTCTTCTGGTGACCTCTCTTGTCTCTCTGGACCTGGTATGCAGGGCCAGGGCACACATGCTGTTGTGCTTTCTGGGCCCAGCCTCAGCAGGAGAAGCAGGGACTGCTGATGAACTGGAGCCAGCAAGAGGGTCTGAGCTGAACTCTGGATCTGCTATCCAGATCTCTGTTAGTTACCTTCCTGCTCCTGTGACAAACTGCCTGCTACCAACTTGAAGGAGGAGAGGTTGGTTTTGGCTTACAGCTCCAAAGGGTTCAGTCCATGGTTGACCCAGTCCAAGGCAGAAATGTCATGCCGGGAAGGTGTGGTAGAGGATAGCTGTTCAATTCATGACCTCTGAGAGGCAAGGGAACACTGGGAGAGGAGGGTGAGTGGGACCAGATGTGGGCTCCAGGATTATGCCTTCATGATCCACCCAGACACACCCCCGAGTGTGCGTCACTAATCTGATACACATGCCTCACTCCAACCAAGTCTTAACATTTCCAACATTCTTCAAAAGTCCAAGTCCAAAGTCTTCTCTGAGACTCAAGGCAAACTCTTTGTCTATGAACTCCTCTAAAATGCAAACATCAAGTTACATCCTCTGAAGATACAATAGCACAGGGTAAACTTTCCCATTCCAGAAGGGATGAATAGGGAAAATAAAATAGAATAAGACAGAATCAAGAACGAAACTCAGCAGGGAATACATTAAGTCCTGTAGCTTCATGTCTGCGTCAGGACGTAAGGTGGTGAGATGTGAGGTCCACCGGGCCTGGGCGGCTCACTCTTAGCACCTTACCAGATGCAGCCAGCCCACAAGGCTTCTCTCTTGGGCTGGCTGCGCTCACTACCTGCAGCTTTCCTCAGTAAACATTCCACATTCCTGGTGTCTCTAACACTCTGAGGTCTTCAGCTTTGCTTCCACAGTTCACGCAATCACCCTTTGAGGGGCGCCCTGCGGGGACTCTGACCCTGAACTCTCAGAACTTCCTCTGAAATCTGAGTGGAGGCCCCCACGACCTCACAACTTGTGCATGCTTCAGGCTTGCAAACCCAGCTTCACACCCATGCACGATGCTAAGGCTACTGCATTGGTGGCACAAGAAGGAGCCAGGCCCCCTTGGCCCCCAGCTGCGGTGGCCTCTGGGTGGGTGGCCGGCTGAATTTGGAGCAATGCTTCCCTAGGCAGCCCTGAGTGTGCGGGGTGCCCCGAGGCTCTCTTCTCAAAGCAAAGTCTTTTAAACAACTTTACACTTTTATACTCTTGCTTAGATGAATGAAGTCTAACCAATTACTGAAATGCCCTTCAGGCATCTTTCCTGCGGTCCTGTGGCAATGTGCTTGGTTTCTTTTTAATGGCATCAGACTCTTCTGAAATTGCATTCTCCCCAGTTCCAAATTTATACCTATTTTTTTCCCGGCCAGATTGCAAATTTTCCAAATTTTTTAGCTCAGCTTTTTTCTTTCTTCTTACCAATTCTCACTGTAAATTCGACTAAAAGTAGTCAGCAGGACCTGTGCCGCGGCCTGAATATCGTGCCACAGGTTTATAGTTCCTCTGCCGGGTTAGTCTGGTACCCTTTAACTCAGGCTTGCACAAAGTTTTATGACACAGAAAAAAAATGTAGAAAACTCTTTGCCAGAGTATAACCCTACTGGCCTGTAGTCCATTTCTCCGAGTCTTTGTTCTCTTCTAATATTTCACAAGAACACTTCGTGGCTCACATCCCGTGTCCTGGCCTTTGAGCCCCCACCGCAATTGCCTGTCCCACTCTGCTTACAGTGAGACTCTCGGGCCTCTCTAGCTTTTATCTCTCAGTCTTTCTAACTGCTTAAGCAAGCCAGTGGCAAAGGCTACTGAGTCATATGGCCAGCTATAGTGACAACAATGACCTCACGTCTCTGGTACTAGTTTTCTTTACTGGTCACCTTTCCATTGCTTGGGCAAATTCCTGATCTAACAGCTTAAATATTGGCTCATTTTAAAGAGCAGGTTTGGGTTCATAGTGAAGCAGAAATCCCAGGCAGCCCCCCCCGTATCCCCTGTCCCTTCTTTCCACTCTAGCCTTTCCCACCGTCAGCATCCACCAGAGTGGAACGTGCGTTCTGATCCATGAGCCACCAGCAAAGCCTTGTTATCCCCGAGTCCACCGTTTGCACTAGTTCATAGTTTACATTGGTGCTCTGTGCTTTCAGTGGGTTTTGAGAAAGGCAGAACAACACGTGTTCATTGCTTCAGTATCACGGGGAAATACTGTCCCAAAAATCTGTACTGTGTTTATTCATCTCTCCCTCCCCAACCACTGCCGACCACTGACCCTTTACTTTCTCCACAATTTTGCCTTTTCCAGAATATCATACGGCTGGGCTCCTGTACTATGCAGCATTTTCAGATGGCTTTTCTTCCTTCATAGTAAGCACTGAGGGAGTCACCATGTCATTTTGGGGCTGGAGCTCCTTATTTTACAACTTCTCATCCCCAGGTTTCTTTCTGCTTTGCCACGAAGCAGGGAGATGCAGAAGCTACGTTTTCCTTTCTTAGGGACGCCTCTGTTCCTGCATCCGTGTGGGCAGCAGCAGGGTGGACGGTGGTCACGGAGCCACTACCACTCTCCCCCCATGCTGCGAGGGGGAAACATTCGCGTTCCTCCTCATCCACCTCCTCGGCACCTTCCTGTCTCACTCCAGAGCAGCCTGGAGCCTTCTTCCTCTGGTGCTGGGCTTTTGCCCTCCGTGACCCCCTCGCTCGGTGTCTGCTCCTCCTGCCCCCCCACTCCACCTGTCCCCCTGCTCTCCCCTTCCCCTGAAGCCCCCTCTTGTGTCCCTCCCAGCATACCTGTGCGCTCTGCTCTGCTCACCTCCTGCTGGCTCTCAGCTGGGCACTGATCCCTGACTCCTTGAAGGTATTTGACCTCGCCCTGCAGGGTGGGGCAGGTTGAGGCATAGGCGGGTCAAGGTGGGGACTGCGGCTCAGGGGTTTCCCTACATCAGGGGTGTGGGCATGTGCAGCATGTGTGTCCTGTCTGATTCCCTCTGATTCTGTTGTCCTAGTGCTGTCTTCCACGAGAATTGATCTTGGCTTTCTCCTAGAAGCCAGGCAATGCTATAGTCTGCTCGCATGGGTGTCGTGTTTCAGGGGCAGCTATATGGATGAGGGGAAATTTACTAGCTGTATTAGTACCGGAGGTAGACTTGTGGGTCAAGGCAGGGGCTGATAGGGACTGAGAGCCACAGCAAAACATAGACTTTGACCCATGCAGGACCAGGTAGCCAGAGATGGGGTACTGGGGAGAGAGAGGCCACTGAGCTGTGGCTCTGGAAGAAATCTTTTTCTCCATCTCTGGGACTAGGGCAGGAATGAGAGAGCAAGGAGGATGCAGGTGGGAGAATTCTGGCCAGGGTGGCTTAGGCTGTGGCAGGGAGCTAGAAGGGGAAGCGACACTGGGAGCAGGAGGCGCCTCTGCAGAGGGGGAAAGATTAGAGGGGCTGGGGAGGAGTGAATGGGGAGAAGCTGGGAGCTCCTGGTCAGAAAAGAGTCAGAAAAAGTTTGCGGCCTGGAAGAACCAAGAGTTCATTGTCGCCTTGGTCACCAAGGCTGTCATTGCAGAAGTATTGCTTCTTATGTTGCAATTGCATAGATTTTTTTTATTCCCCATATTCCCCTTTTTGCTGTTTGCATTGCCAGTTATTTCAGTGTTTATTGGAATGAAACAATTAGCGAGCTCCACAGACAGCTTGCAATCCTAGAAGGCCTTGGCTGTCGTTAGGAAGGGGATTAACTTTCAAGCTAAGATGACGATTGCCGCAATAAAAATAAAGTCCTACTTCTTTCATCCTTAATGGCACTAAGGTTTGAGATTTAGGAGTTCTCAGTTACAGTCTCACCCACCCTATGGGGAGCTGATGGGGTTCAGAGGAGAAGACAGCTCCAGGAGCACTCACTTTGAGACGCTGGGTCTACCTTTGTTCCCCAAAGGACAGTCTTACTGGCCTTGCAGCACACTAAGAGAAGACACTGGCAAAGATTAAAACGAAGGGCCACATGCAGAATGATGAGAGTTGGCCCCTGCCTCACACCGCACATAACCTTGGGCTTCAATAGATCAAAGACCTGCATGTCAGAGCTACAAACATTTCTTAGAAGAAAACAGAAAAATGAATCTTGGTCTTGCGTTTGGCAAGGGTAACTTAGATGTGACCCCGACACACAAAAAGCTAAAGAAAAAAAATACATAAATTGGGCACCTTAAGTATGGAGAACTGCTTTAATTGGAAGAAAATCATCAAGAAAGTGAAAAGACAACAGTCAGGGTGGAAGAAAATATTTGCAAATTGCAAAACTAGTAAGGAAATTGTATCTAGGCTATATTAAGAACTTACAACTCAATAATACAAAGACAGCCCAATTAAAATATGGACTGAGGGTGTGGTTCGGTGGCAGGGCAGTTGCCTAGCAAGTGCAGGGCCCTAGCTTTAATCTCCAGCACCCCTGCCCACCCCACACATAGGGCAAAGGATTTGAGCAGACATTCCTCGGAGGAAAACAGAAGTGGTTAACATGAAAAGAGGTTGAACATCATTTGTCACTAGGGAAATGAAAATCAAGGGCCAACCAAATAGCTCAGTGGATTAAAGCTCCTGCAAGCAGGTGCAGGGGCAAAGGGGTCAATCCCTGGGCCTGCCATGCCAACCCCGCCCCCCCGACATGCTGAATTTGGCAATTGAGACTGGGCGTGGTGGTGTGTGCCTGTAATCCCAGCTCTTGGGAGGTTGAAAACAGGCAGATCACTATGAGTCTGATCTAATAGTGAGACCCTGAACACTTTGTAGACCCTTCCCTAAAATACAAAATAAATAAATAAATAAATAAAATAAAATAAAATCAAACCAACAATAAGAACATTCCAAACTTTCTCTACATATTTCGAAATATTCAATGAATTACCATCACTATAGCTTTCCAACTCTGCTACAGAGCATTAGGACTTATCCTCTTATCCAAAGGCACCGCTGTACCGATGAGCCGTCTCTTCTCCACCCTTTAGTGTACTGTCCTGCTCACTAATCACGGTTCTATTCTCCACTTCTGTAAGATCAACATTTCAGCTGCCCCGTCTCAGTGAGATCATGAAGCATTTGTCTTCCTGTACCTGGTTTATTTCATGTGCTATAATGTCCTTCAGTTCCACCCAAGTTGCAGTGAATGACGGAATTTCTCAACCCAGAGAAGCTCCAGTGTCTGCCCTGGTAGATGTGCTTCGGTCCCTCGTCATCACGTGTCCTACACACGCACTGAGACCTCACACTGTGCTCCCAAACAGATTCGATTGCTATGTGTCAAAATAAAAATGAGCATGTATCAAAAACCAAGGAGTCACCATTTGCACCCACCAGGATGACTCAAGCGAGAGCTTAGTATAATATAGCAGTGGTGTAGGGGACTTCAGCTCCCAGCCCACTGGGGGCGACGTGATGTGAGGCAGCCACCTTGGAAAACTGGGAATTTCTCAAATGACTAAACACACTCTCCATATGACCCAGCAATTCCACACCTAAGTAAATACCCAAGGCAAACAAAAACATATGTTCCCACAGAAGCTTTTATGACAATGTTTATAGCAGTGTTATTGACAATTGCTAGAAGGTGGAAAAAAATCAGTTTATCACCCGTTAAATGGATAAAGAAATTATGGTGGATGTGTATGATGAAAGGAGTTACTGATATCAACTAGCATATGGATGAACTTCTAAATTAATATGTGAGACTGACAAGTTTGTTCAAAAAGGTCACATTGCATATGATTCCATTTATATGAAGTCCCCAGAATAGGCGAATCTATAGAGCAGGTGAATCGGAGAGATAGGGTGAGAACGGCTGGGCTGGGCTTTCTTTGTGAGGTGACAATAATGCTCTAGAATTGACTAGCAATGGTTGCACACGTATTTGGGTAACACCCAGTGACGTGAGCACCTGCAAACACGTATGAACCGTAAGGCATGGGAGCGATCAAGTCATTCAGCTGTTCACAAAAGAGCGAAGGGACCAATATCTGCAACGCACAGTGAAGTCTTAAAAGTCTACCAGTAGGAGGTAGCAATCTCCATAGAAACTTGTTAAAGGCAACTTATAAGAGAGGAAACTTAAAGAGAATCGGTCTACGCTCACGCGTAGTGGTTATCGGAAAAATGCAAAGCATTCAACGAAGGGGTGTCATTTTATGTACCCATTTCGGAATGACTGAGGGAGCTGGATGGTGCCTAGCATCAGTAGAGATGGCAGGGAACAGCAAACTGCGGTGACCTGGGGGAGGGGATGTGGACGGCACAGCCACTGTGGGGCGCGATGCTCGGTTGTGAATGGATGATGGGCTGCGCCTCCTACCGCTACCAGTCCTGCTTCTCCATGGATATGCCCGAGTCTCACACAGGCCCCGGGATGGGAAATGGACAGGAGTTGCAGAGATGGAGAGCTAGATGTCATCAGGGACCTGAAACTAGGACAGGAGTCAGGGCGCACCATGCAGCTTTGATGCAGCGATGTGACATCCACACAGCAATTCAGACAAGTCGGTCTTAAAATTGTGGGAAAAAGAGGACGGGTGGTAAAGCATGATGCTGTCTCCCAGATTCAAACACAGGCACACAAAGCCACCTGTCCCTCTTTAAGGTTGGACACATAAAAGAATAACATTAAATGCTTTGGAATGGTGTCCTGGCTGGGGATGGGAGTGGGAATACACACACACACACACACACACAGAAACAAACATGCACACATGCATATACATACATACATACATACATACATGCAAAAGACAAGAAGGGCCTTGCATAGATAGATTTCTGGAGCACTGAGGTGCCCTGGAATTGAGGGGGTGCTTAGCTGCCGATACCCATAATTAAACAAAAGACCAGCCTGGGAAGACAGGCTGGGTGACCATAGGTCATCACACTACAGTTGAGATGGTGCTGACGCAGGACTCACTGGGGTCTCGCACCTGGAGGCTGGGGGTGGCGAGGGAGGGAGTTTCTGGGGCGTACAAGGAGAGTCCCTTTCTGTATTTGAAGCAGTACAGAGGAAGTGTTCTACTACAAGGCAGCGTAGGCTAAATGTGGCAGGAGGACACGCGAGAGCTGGTCTGCAGGCTGGAGATGCCCTCAAGACTGTGGGCCCCGAGGCCTGCAATTGATCCCTTGCAAGGACGAAGGCCGCAGACTGGGGGCTTCAGCAATAAAAAGGGATTCTCTCACGGTGCTGGAAACTGCAAATCTGAAATCAAGGCATGGGTGGGAAGTGCTCCTGCTGAAGCTCGCAGGGAGGGTCCTCTGCTCACCTCTTCCGGCAGCTGATGTGTCCGCAAGCCCTGGTGGTCCCACACTCCTTGGCTTCTTGGCTTGGGGATGCCTCGCTCTAACCTCTGCCTGCGTCTTCACCTGCCACTCTGAGTCTCTTCTATTTTTGTAAGGAAGCCAGTCATTGGATGAAGTCACTCCCACCTACTCTATCTAACTATTCATCAGCAACAAGCATATTTCCAAATAAGGTCACATACTGAGTGAGGGCCAGGAAGGCCCTCACTTGGGGGAGACACCTTGTAACCCTGCAGACCCTCTGTGTGTACCTCAGTGCACAGAGCTTGACATCTGGCGGTGAAGGAACCCCAAGGCCGCTGCCTGGGTATGGCATGCCGCAGCCCTGAGCATCCTCAGTGAAGACCACTGCGGGTCTTGGGAGGCATCAGGACCTGACTCTGGGCGGGAGGTGGGTGGCAACAACATCATAGAGTTAGGCAAGTAGTGTATTCCTGGGACATGGAATGAGGTGCTCCTTGGGGGAGTCAGTGAGCTTTGTTTCACTGGGAAAAACTGTTTCTACGACTCAGGTTTGTGGATGTGGTGTGGTGACAACACCCCAGAATTTACTCTTTTTTTCTTGGCTCACTGTGTTGTGCTCCTGGCTGCTGGCCCCTCCCTAGTGTAGGTGACCTTGATTTATGGGGTCCAGCTCCTCCCTTCCTGGGGTTAATAATTTGTAACAGTTACAGATAACAGCTGGGCAAAGATACACACATAGCTGCCTGCCTTCCTTAAAGGGGCAGAATGGATAGCTCGGGATGAAGGGCAGAAGGAGGCCAAGTGGTGACTCGGGCGAGGAGGACAGATGTGGAGTCTTGGGATAAGATGGCTTGAGATCTCCACTCAGATGTTCCACTGCATTCTGATTTCAGAAGGTCACCACCCACCAAGAGATCAGTTGTGCTAATCTAGAGAGAAGGGTTGTTTCTACAGAACTACAGGAGAAAGACAGCCATTGCTGTCTAGACCAAGGCTGGAGGTGGCCCCGGTGAGCCACGAGATTGCATCTTTATGTTAATGAAATCAACACCATAAACTTCGTTCTGATAAGGGAGGACTGGTTTGCACACACACACACACACACACACACACACAAAGTTGTCCTATTTCCCCCAAGCAGCGGGCCTGGCAAAAGGCAGAGGCTGGGAAACTCCGCACTTGTGCAGAAGAGCGTCTCCAAGTGCCCGCCCCGATTCCGCCACTGGGGTAGGGTTGTTCTTGACAGATCTGATGTCACTCAGCAAGTATCTATGGAACACATTCTCTGTGACACACTGGTGAACAAACAAAGAAAAACAATGCATGGGAGCACCATGCATTGTGGAGCACCACCTGGGCGGCTCTCCTTCAAAGAAGAGCCATTGTCTCTGTTTTGGCTGAGCCTGACCCTATTTCCATGTACCGATAGTCACAGAGCTGGTGGGGACTTTTCCTGATCCCTTCCATTGGCCTTAAGCAATGCACACTGGCCTAGCCAAGGTGCTGGTGGTAGTCTTTGAAGACAGCATGTGTGTTTCCTGGTAACCCCCACCTGCTGCTCTCTAATATGACCTGGGTCGAGACAGGATGAAGAGCCAGTGCTCCACACTGTTGGCTGGGACTGAGCCTCGAGATGGAGTCTATGACTTCCTGGAGCTTGAAAGAATACATGTCAGGATCACAAAACTTTAGATACTATCTCAGTTGTGTAACGTGGACTACTCTCTGCACATCCTTCTCTCTGCATATCAGAGGTAAATGCAGGCCTCCGACCCAGCCCAGCTCACAGCACTCACCTACTTCCTGCTGTTCTGTCATTCATCCTCAACCCACTCCTTCATGACCAAATAAAACCCGGGTTTGACCCTCCATTGAGGCCTGTGCTCCGGAGAGCCACCACCACAGCTGGACTTAGGACCCCTTGGCTCCCTATAATTGTAACTATGCTTTAATGTCTTTATTCTCACCGTGGGTTGCACTGCAAGTGGTAGATTGGAATTAACTTGATGGGATTTCAATAATTTATCCATGGGATTACAAATATAAGCTTCCCAGGCTGAGATGAGGACCAGG
>NDGN011402406.1:0-12866 GCA_002564285.1 Tympanoctomys barrerae | reverse complement strand
TTTGCTTAGCTTAGCTTGTTCTAAGTAGGTGCTTTAGACCCCTGAGCCATCTCACCAGCCCTATACTGTAACATCTTAACAAGCCTGCTTCTCCACTGGGTGGCACAGGACAACACCATTTAGAGCATTTTTGATTACACATAAAAAACACAAAAGAGGACTTACAGAACTACTTCAGAAAAGTGGCAAAAACGATGGTTTAAATGTGTTTGGGGTTTGGGGGAGCATTTCAAGGATTAATGGCAGGGTATCTTTTTCTCTATTACTTCTTAAATTTAAACATTCAATATATATTTTAGCCACACTTCATATATTTTGCTGGTATTTATCTACCAGAGAATTTGCTAGACCTTAGGGTGTGTGCATATTCAGCCGCTTTAGTCATCACTGGCAAATAACTTTCTATAGCGATTCTACCAAAGTTTACTCTTCAAAGTTGTATATAAAAGTTACTGTCTACCTACATCTTTCTCTGTATTTGTTATGGTCTTTTAATTTTAAAAAAGATTACCTTTTAACATGCCAGTTTATAGTCGAGTCTTTCATCTAAGTATCTATTTTTTTTTCCCTTGGCAGAACCGGGGATTGAACTCAGGCCCTTTCACTTGCCACACAAGTGCTTATTCTACTGAGCTATCTCCCTAGCCTAAGAATCTAACTTTTTGTTTCTAGAATTAAACATTTTAGTTCCAGGGCATACATATGTTTCAGAGAAGTCTGTTTGCCTTACCACATCGACTATCAATAGTCATAGAGCTCCTAGGATAGCTGAGGATGTGCGCCCTGCACAAGTGACACAAGATGCGTGACATCTGGCTCTTCAGAATGCTCTTGCTTAAGCTGTGAAGATGTCTCTTATCAAGTTCTTGATTCTAAAAAATAACAAGGCTGTCCTTTACATTACTTGCTTTTATATTTTGCATTGGGGAATCAATTGCAATTTATTGACAGTATGTTTAGAAATAAAAAGAGTCATTTTAATGTGCGAAACTAATTTCAGAAGAGTGGATGGATAATTACTTTAGGGTACTGGTTAAGAAGATGGCCTAGGATGAGGGACAAAAGTTCATTTTGAAAGAAGGAAATTGTATTTAAGTAGCTTTGATAGGTTACTTCTCTGTAAAACAGAACACTGCTATTTTTTGCGCTTTAATGAGTGTCTCCATGTGATAATCAATGAAATATCCAGGCCAGTGCTCTGAGTAGGAGCTGCTCTCTGTTCTGCAAACCATCCTGTTTGGACATTTGCTTTCCCTTTTCCTCCCATAGTTGAATGAGAACTAGTCATGGTAATAAAACTCACAGGGTTGTGCTTCCCTGACCAAACCTCAACTGTTTTAACATCAATATTTTTTCATTGAAAATCATGCAAAGAAACTCATTGAAATACAAAAGAAACATTGAACCCCAAAGCCACAATGCCCTGCAGAAGACCCAGTGTCCTCACTGCAAAACAATGCATGGGCCCAGCCTAGCTTCCAAAGAACCCAAAGCAGAAGCCAGCAGGAACTGGAGAATCCAAACAATGGCCATCCCAGCTCGGGTGGTGAGCAGCAGCATGAACAAATTGTGCAGAGCTCTGGAGCCCCTTTTCTAGCACGTAAGCTGCAGCTGTATCTCTGCCCACAGACCTCATAGAAAGGCAGAAACAGGCTGAGACATGGAGCTCCAGCTCACTAATGTGACATAGTAGAAATCTGTTGCAGAAATAGATTGCAACAGGGAGAAGAAAAGCAGGGAGAAGAAAGAAACTATTTGAGATGATGTAATACAACCCTCTCATATCCACATACATATAGATACATTATCCAAATGAAAACTGGAGCCTACAGAGATGAAGGCCACCCACTATCATAGAGCTTGTAGCAGGCCTAAAGAAACAAACCCCTGGGCAATATCACAAAAGCAAGGCTGGATGTGAAGTTAAAGCAGCTAAGGTTTTGGTATTAACTTATTGTCCTTAGAAAAAGGTCACTCTTGTTTCTGGATTCATGTTTTCTGATGAGTGAACAGTATGGTCCAGACCCAACAAATTGAAGATGCTCACTTAGAAGATGATGAGTAAATGAATAGTCTCTCAGATTACAAAAGTGTCCAATGGCTGCAGATTTTAAATGATAGTTGAAACTATGCTCAGCTTTGTTCCGTGTGGTATCAGCTGAGGTGGCTCCAGTGCATGGAGCTGGAACTATCCCAAGGGTGTCTCCCTGTTGGTAGTCTGTGGGCCAGAACAGCTCCACCTGGATTCTCCTGTGGTCTGTGTGCTTCCACGTGATGTGATGATTACCTACAACAGTGGGCCTTCCAAAAGGCCTGGGTAGAATATCCAGAGTCTTTGATGATTTTGAAGCCTCTTAACATCATTTCTGCCATAATCAAAGGCCTGTTCGATTCACCAGAGAGAGTTTAACTCCCTCTCTCATGAGAGGAGCATTATCATTACTTCTGAGGAGAGCTGAGAGGTAAAGCATGATCAGTACCAAGGATGAGTTTATGGACACAGTGTGACAACTAAATGCCCATTTGTCTAACCATACTCCAGAGAGCATATATGTGCACACATGTGTAAAATGTTTTCATTTACACACCTACCAGGACATGGTGAATGAGGTAAAATCTTTGATAGAAATTGCTTCCAGGATATTTTCAGTGTTATACCTAAGGATAGGGTAAGGACAGGGAAGTGGACCTTTCACTTATTTTAAAATGAAATTGCTTCATTCTCATCATCCACTTACTCTTAGGCAAAATAAAGTGGGCTGCTAAATTTTGGATTTAAATCATTTCCATGGTGATGGATCCTAACATGTTAAAAGATGGCCTATAGGGGCTGGGGAGATGGCTCAGTAGAATAAGTACTTGCCTGGCAAGCAAAAGGGCCTGAGTTCAATCCCCGGTTCTGCCACACACACCAAAAAATAAATAAATAAAGATGGCCTATAATTCCTTACAATATTTGACAAACCTGTCTGTATGGTGTTTATGCATACCCTCAGCAGCAGAGAGTATCATTAAGTTTCCCCACACAAACAGGCACTCACACATGCACATATTCACACACAGTCTCAAGCACTCACCCTCAGCCAAGGAACACATCTTGTTACATTGGACACAGAGGAAAGAGGTAGAAATGAGATTGGTTGATTTGATCTTCTTCATTTTCCATTTTTATGGAAACCTAATTTCCATAAAGTTTTATTATTTTTTATTTGTGGTCAGTATAGTGATTCTAGAAATACTCTGACCACTTAAAATCTAGAGGAAAATAAATACTCTATATCTTAGATATAGAAATGAGTATAATTATGATCTTTGAAAGTCATGATAGCCCAGCCCAGGTGGAGAATAGTGTTGTCTAAGAGAAGGTAATAAGGCAGAACATAATCTTATTATTTTTAGGGTGTTTAATTATGAAGTATTTCCAACATACAAAAAACTGCAGATAATAATATAGCTATGTACCTACTACCATAGTTATTAATCTTTTATCATACTTTTGTCAAGTATCTTTCTAAATAAAGAGCAACAATTTGATCAAAAGTCAGGCTAGGGAGATATCTCAGTGGTACAAGCACCTGCCTCACAAGCACAAGGTTCTGAGTTCGAACTCCTGTACAGGGTGATGAGGGAGATCAAATATCTATGTTTTCCTTTACCTTCTCTCCCTTCCGAGAAATCCTCATTATCCTAAAGTTGTATCTGAATCCCCTTGTATTTTTCCATATAGCAGAACTGGTTAAAAATAACCCAAGTCACACAGAAATTTTAGAGTTTGAGCAGACAATGATTTATACATTGGGCAGTTCCAGATTGCATGTGGTTCTGGACTCCATTGAAAGGATACCAAGGGGTTTTTGTAGGGTGAACATGGATGCAAGACAAAGAAAGTATCTGACCAGTTAAAGTGTAGGAACAGTCTTGTTTGAATCATTCCAGGTGCAATATGCTAATTAGAGGGTTGTTGGCAGTTTCTGATTGGTTAAACTTGAGTTTCTTATTGCTGTTTGCACTGAATTTGCTTATGTGGTAACTGCAAACTCTGGAACCACCACAGACTAATGCCCTGTAAAGCATTCCTTTTAGTTGTACTTATGAATGAATCTCTGCACATTGCAGTTTTGTGCTTTAAAATTATGTAGAAATGGTATCACAGCATATATGCCCTTTGGCAACTCATTTCCGTCACTCCACATTAAGATTCTGAGTTTTAGCCACAGGATATAAGCATGCCATAAGAAGAGTGGAGACATACATTCGTTATTGCAGAGTTAATCCCTGACTCAACCAAATGAATGTATCTTTCTCCTTGAGAATGAATGAGTAGGGCAAATTTTGGATTTATAGAAACATGCATGATTTTGCAAATAGGACCTGACACCAGACTCAAGAGTGCAAATATGGTTACTTACAGGCCAGTATTTCTATTTTTGATGGAATCCAGCAACTGGCCAGGAGGCATTCAAGTCTTGCTGAAGTGGAGATCGGCTGACCTCCTGGTCCCTGTGACTGGCTTTCTCTTGTTGCCCTTTTAGATTTCCTGCCCTGTGGGGCACTGTCCACTCTTGGTAACAGGATTAACTGCCTGGTTGGGAGAACCAAGACCTGAGAAGGATGGCGCCCGCTTAGATGCCTCTTGTCCCACTGCATCCCCACCCCCTCCTTTCCCTCCTGTCTTGCTTTGTGCTCTCATCAACTTGTCAGCTGTGCCTTGATGGGTTGAGTGATTTTTAAACCTTTTTGATATTGTCAAAATAAAAGGAATTACATGGGTATTTAGTTTCAGGACACAAAATGGAATCTCTGATTTAATATCAAATACATGTGAATTACTGTTTATGCTCCATCCCTTGTCTGTTTATCACATAACTCTACAAATGTTCCAGAGAAACTCTCTCCATGTTGAAGCTTTTCAAGATAGAAAAGGGACTTGCATGCATTTACTTTTGAGGTGATGTTTATTTACTCAACAATATTTACCAAATGAAATGCTATATTGACCCCGTGTCACTGTCAGCTAATGATGCTTTATCTCTGTTACATTTCCAAGTGTCTTAGGCTAAAAGCAGAACCTCCATACAAATTAAACTGCATGAAAGTTCTTTAGGCCATGTTCAAATACTAACAGGTTTGATAAATATATTTGTCTAACAAGGGTAGGACAAAGAGCTCTTTGTTTACTGACATACTTTATTGTCATTCTGCTGTATACCTCTCATGTGGCTGTTTTATAGAACATAAAGTCTGGGTATCCTGCCGGAATCTCAGCTCTTATTTATAGCTTGCTGCAAAGTGGCTTATTGTCATTTATTATTTCTTATTTGATTTATGTAACCTCTTTCCACCAAAGAGCCTGTGGGTTTATTTATATGTAAAACTCTCTCTCTCTCTCTCTCTCTCTCTCTCTCTCTCTCTCTCTCCAAAACTCTTTCTGTCTTTGTCTCTGTCTCTTTGTCTTGCTGTCTGTCTCTGTTTCTCTCTGACACACACACATATACACTGACACTCACCAACACTCTCCTCCTCTCTCTTTTACACACACACACACACACACACACACACACACACACACACCCTTGAACTTCATTCAGTGCTGTGAAGTTACCAGTATAGTACTAAAGATCTGTGTGAGCCTTTTCCATTTCTTTGTGTTTGTTCTAAACTGCACTATGGTAAAGCATTTGCCACATTCCCTTTCATTTTGAGTGCTTATTGTTTGCCTCTAGGTGGATCGGATCATCTTTTGTGTCTTCCTAGAAGTTGACTTCAAAATCTACAAAAAGAAAATGAGCGAGTTTTTCCCTATAGGTAAGCACAGCTTTTCATTTCCTTTTGGAATTTAGTGAAGTGAAGAAGTATATGTATCACTTACTCCTATGTGTGTTAAGATCTGAATAATTTTCAAGACTGCTTCATCTACCTTTCAGACATCAATCATCCTTGCCAACTTGTATTGCAGTTTTTCAGAGCTGAAGGAAATGAGAAGAGGCCTTAGGTCTCAACCTCTCTACCCTGTTAGGTCATTGGGCTGTCTTGAGAAGTCAGTACATCTTCTGGGTCTCCCTGCCTCATATTAATAGTGAGGGGTGAACCCAAAGACCCCTCATGGCCTTCCTCAGGCCCAGATGGCATGTCCTTCTCCAACTTGTAGTATTTTCAGTCTTCCTGCCTACATGGACTATGCTAAGCCCCCACTGCTGGAAATTGTGAGGAACCCATTTATATTTATAGCTCGAGTAGAAATTGTTGTTGCATTCCATCCCTATTCCACCCAATTTTCTCGCCTCAAATTGCAATGACTACAGCAGCCTTTTCTACTTCAATCTGAGGATGGTAGTCATTCACCTTATTTCATACTTCTTTTTTGACTGTAGGAGAAATGTTGGGGTTATTAAAGAACCTTGAGTAATGGATTTTTATTGATTGATGTGCCATTAGGTGGACTGGGGTAATTTGAATATTTCTCCCCATTCTGTCTCCTCTAAACTATTAAGGATAAGGCTTGTTTAATGCCTTGTTATTTTTATGGTGCCATTAAAGTCATAGTGCCCAAAAAGCTTTTCTTAGCCATGGTAAAAGTCGCTTCCAGGAAATTTCAAGTTATTGTGAACATTGTTAGTGGCTACCTTTTTATAGAGCTTTTCTCTGAGTTTTCCATGTTTGTGAGAAAGTGGCTTTCTATTCAGTGGGTGGCTGTGGCAGAGGGCGAACAGTGAAGAAGGGAAATAAAGGGTTCTGATTCATATTTGCATCTAAAACTATCTGTGACAAGCAAACAAAAGAGTATGTCCTGTCCACTGTGTTCCAAGGAGGAAGATGCTTTGAGAACAACTGCAGAAGTCCCTTGGAGATGGGCAGCTCCCTGTTGATGCTCAAAATGAGGCAAGCTTATCTGGGTGTTTTGAAGTCCTTTTTCCTAATTGTATAAACAAAAGGTGAATCTGCCAATAGGTGCACATATTTGGTACATTAAAATATTTTCCTAACATAAGCATGAGGTAAACCTCTCAGACTCATTTGAAAAAGAACAAGGTTGTGGTTGCAACCCTTTTTCTGCCATTTTCTCTTTTTGGACTTCATTTCCTTTCTTAACCTGTCTTTGTATTTGTTTTAACATCTCAGTGCTTTATTGTGTAAAGTGCATAATAGCTATTTCATAATCAGCCGTTGAGATGAGCTAAACTTAATAAATTTGTCTCACCATCATCAGATGGCTTCTTTCTGTTTCAATCTCTTTTTTTCCATCCTTTCTCTTGATTTCCATTATAATCATAGTGAGGTCAATGGTGCTTGTAGTTACAAGTATTGGTAAAATGAATTGTTCAATATGTAAAAGATAGAACTTTTTGTGTTGCATAATGCTACTATTCTCATCTCATAAATACAACAGCATGATTAATAAGATTTCGTAAGTTTTAAACTCCTTGAGAGTTTTGAATAATGGCATTACATACATTTTCATATCTTCTAAAATGAGAACCCATTTCCATTCTAACATATAATAGTAAAAATAATTCTATAATCATTGATATTAAATCAAATCTATCAGGTATTTCTAAAAATGCAAAGCTAGAATGCACTGTAAGTTTTAGAAAATGAGAGATTTAGGAGACTAGAATATATTAATAACTTTGCAAATAAATTAATGTGTGAGAAGTTGCTGCTCTAAATAAATCCGAAATCTCATCTCAGTACTTGAGTGAGTGAAATAATAATAAAAGCATCTTTAGTTTCATATCAGTGCTTTGAAGCACACCATAATCATGAAATTATTTCTTGTACATATTTATAACAGTAAGTACATTTGAGACAACATTTCAAATCCTCAAGGACTATAGTGTAGTTCTGCCATGTTGAGGCATCAGCCATTTGTAAATTCTAAATAAGCAATCTGAAATAAAGGTGAGGTTAATGGAAGATGTGACTCCCAATAAAATGATATACTTTATTTGTCCTTAATTTGAATTTATGGTTAATTCATAATCATACCATCTCTGATTAAAGTATAATTTTTTCCTGGCTTACCTTATCATTCCCCAGACCAATTTACTCAGAATATCTTTAGCTAGTGTTTGTAGCTCTTTCCAATCAATGTAAAAATAATAATAGTCTAGAAAAAAGCCATGTTTACATGAAGCCAATCCTTGTTTGGAGATAGTTTAATTCCATGTTTATAAATTTTGCAATTGGGAGTTTAAGAGAAAATGTCTATGAAAACAAAAGTTACAGTAGAAGAGATCATACTAAAGATAGAACACATCATAATTGCTACCTATTATTTGCCAGATTGCCTTCTATGGGCCAGACACACCATTCATTTATTCACTTGGGCTAATCACGTCATCATCAGGGAGCAGGTGCTCTATTACCCTTAGGTTGTGATTTCTATTGTCATGCTTGCTTGCTTGCTTTCTAATGTTTTTAGCTGTTAGAAGGTCTCACTATGCAGCTCAGACTCGTAGTGAGCCTCCTGTTTCCAGCTTTCCCAGCGCTGGGATTACTATGCCTGAACTCTGTGGCCTGCTCAGCCTGCCCTGGGGGTGGGGCTCGCATGGAGTGTGGTGCCCATGGATCAAATCACGGTCCTTGCATTTGCATAAGCTTGTCAAGCAGGTGCTTTAGTCCGCAGAACTGTCTTGCCCACCCTATCATGGTTTCTTTCTCATGTGGAACTGAGGTCTGTCTACCTTGAGAGCTGTTTTGAACCAGACTATGCATTCTCTAGGAGAGCCATGACTGGAGGGAAAGTTAGGTTTATGTGTATATCAGGAAAGGCACAATGAAGACAAAAACTAAAATGCATGAAACAGGGCTGAGGAGGACAGCTTGGCTGTCTAAATGCCTGCCTGGTGGGTACAAGAAGCAGGGCTCGAGCCAGGTTCTATCCCCAGTACTGCACGTTGTGCCAGCTACTGAAACTGGGCATTGCAGTGCATGCCTATAATCCCAGAGGATCACTACAAGTCTGAGCTGTGTAGTGAGACTCTGTACCAAGTAAATAAATAAATAAAAATACATTAAACAGGAAAGTATTACTTGCAGGTCCAAAAAGTTAGGAGTGCTGTTGGGAGAACAGTAGAAGCTTGTAGGCAGCAGAAAGCTCAACCAGCAGTTACAGGGGGGCAGGGACCTCTACAACCATGCAAGGTTGTAAATAACTACAAGGGACAACCATGCTGTCCCTTTGGCTTTCACAGAGGAATCATCAGCTGTTTCGCTGACAGTAAACACTCAGGGGAAACTTAGCTCTGTGCTTTTAGCCTGCCCATTATATTGGATCACAACCAGGAGCTATGGAGTGTGTAAGATTTTAGAGTCAGTGGGATGAAGAATAAGTGAGACATGTCACAAAAAGATAATAGGGTCTTAATAGGTGAAAGGGAGGGGAATATAACTGAGTCTCAAACAACTATGCGAGGTCTGAAAAGGATGCTAAGGCAGTAACTGTTTTATACAATTTTCGACACCCTACCTTTTAGATAAGGAAAAAGGAGACATAATTGAGGAAAATGTGGCATCCATCTAGGAGGCAGCAGAATTTTGTTTTAAAATTAAGAATGGCGTCTGACATTGCAGAAGAAATAATTGGTTGTTTTTCTCAGAGCATCATCAGAGAAGGCCAAGGGTAACTTCTAGGGTGTATTTGAAGCAGCAAGATAATCCCATCCCTAATTTCAACTGCTGCCCATCAGTTTTCGAATTTGCCATACCATACCTTTTCTCTGTCTTCTAATACTTATAAATGTCCTCATGGAAACTTGTTGACTATGAGTCATATTGATACCTCCCATGAATCTGAGAATTCAGTTCTGTCCAGTCCATCCATCCAGCATGAGGCGAGCAGATGTGAAGTAATGGGGAGGACATCCAGCAGTACTACAAGACAATATAGGGTTCCCTTATACTAGCTCTCCGAGGGCTGCAAAGACACAGCACCAGGGAGGAAGTGGCTTAGATAACAGAAATAGGTTTTCTTACAACTCTTGAGTCCAGAAGTCCAGATCAACATGAGGGAGAGGTGCATTTCCTCTGAGGCCTCCTCCCTAGGCTGTGGATGGCCCTATTTGCCCTGTATCTTCACATCACCTTCCTCCACGTGGCCTGTATCTATTTTCCTCCTCCTGGAAGGTTACCATCCATACTGGCCAAGGCCCACTCTAATTACCTCATTTTAATTCAATTACCTGTTGAAAGTCTCTATCTCCAAGACAGAGTCACCTTCTGAGATACTGGGGGTTAAGGGTTCAAGGTATGAGTGTTGGAGGGGACACAGTGCAGCCAGTAACAGTGCCCTTGATGGAAATGCAATAGAAACTTCAAAGAAAAGAAATCAGCAATGATCTTTTTCAACAGTTTTATGTCTTGCTGTAGGGTGAAGCACATTTGACTTTTTCCTTCCAGATGTATTATTTGGAAGTAGAGTGTGGCAGTTTTATGGAATTATCATACACTTTGGCTGCACATAATTTATAGTTACAATGCACCATTACATGGCCTAAAGCAAAATAATATTTCTGTGAATTAACTAAAGTATCTCTTTGTTCTTTATATAAAAGGCTTGTATTTCTCAATGTGTAGAATTTATTGTATGCAGTTTTTCTTGCATGTAAAAAGAATAAAAGATAATTCCTGATCAATGACACAGAAGTTAATTTTTTATTAAGTGTAAGTCCTAAGAGAAAATGAAGGGATGTTAATTTTTGTCATGAACGTAATGAAAAAGTGACAGTTGGTGACTATGTCAAAGAATCCTGATGTTGGAAGCTTGAGAGATCCCCTTTATGGAAAGCCTCCTTTGTTTACTGCAATGGTGTCTAACTATAGATGATTGTACTCTCTGCCCCCCAGAACATTCTGGACTTTTTGTTCATAAATGTGGGAGAAGGAAGGCTATTGATATCCAGTGGGTTGAGGCCAGAGATAGTAAGAAGTATTTCCCAATGTACAGGACAGTTCCTCCATAACCATAGAACTGTCCAACTGAAGTGTCTGTAGTACGGAGGTTGAGAAACCCTCTATGACATTCACTCCTCCCTCACCATGCAGGACACCAAGCTAGTCCCTGCCTTTGGACTAGATCTATTTCTTAGTGTTCTCCTTGCTGATGCCTTACCAACACTTCTCTGAATAACTGGATTAGAAAGCTGTACATTAAAGTTATAGGCTTTGTACCTGCAAATGAATATATTACACAGAATCATTGAACATGCTATAAGCAAGTACCACATTGACATAATCGTGAGACCCAGGAATTCATAGGCAAGTACATAAGTGGACCAGACTGGTTAGGACAAGTTTCATGAGGGATGTAGTCCTCACAGTGACCCTTAAACAGGCTGAATGAAAGTAAAGAAGTGATGTGAGGCAACATGAAGCAGGGAGGGCAGCTCAGACTGGAGGTATTGTGAATTAAAGTAGGATGGTTGTGTATTCAATTTGTGAATCTCATACTGAGAGATTCTCACATATTTCTAAGAAGCAACTGAGATTACTGAATCATTGAGGTAAAAACAATAGATTCTTTGCAGTATGTACTCATCTTCAATGGTTCAATGTAGGATATTTAGTTTTATGTCCTAATAGTACAAAAGCAATATACCTTCTGTAGAAACCGTACTTCAAATTTTGAAGCTGACCCTTTCTCTGGCAGCTGATATACAGTATTGTACTCATAATGCCGAGTAAAAGTACTGAGCTATCTCTCCAAGTTACTGTGAGTTACTGAGGAACACAACCAGCACTCTACGGGAGGCTGTGTGGCTAAGCTGAGATGTTCAGTAAGTTACATAGGTTAAGTACATTTGGGACTTCAGATATTTTCACCTTATCTTAAGTTCATCATGAGGGATGTGTATTTATTTATTTATTTATTTATTTTTGGCAGAACCAGGGATTGAATTCAGATCCTTGTGTTTGCCAGTCAAGCACTTATCCTACTGAGCCATCTCCCTGGCCCCCTGGGGTGTGTATTTTTAAAAGGTTAAAAGGATTAATTCACTTCATATCGTACAGTTGGGCCTTCTATAGAGCATAGGTCCATCATCCACCTTTCCAGGCATGGTAGTGAACAGAGGCCAAAAAAGGGTAAATAAATTGACCAAAGTCACATTGGTGAACAAGTCTAACTTCAAAGATTTTCTGTAGTGTAGTGCTTCCTCCCATAGCAATCCTGGAAGCATAGACCTTTGTTTGAAGCTATTGTCTGCTACAGAAGCCATATATTCTCTTTTACACCACTAAGCTAGAAGGCTGAGAACGCAGGGTCCTTCTGATAATATGACAGTCACGTGTCCTTTATCCTTCCTTTTATCAGCTGCTCCTTTACCATCAGTTTTTCAAGAACAATAACACAACATAGTGGTATGAGCCACTACGTTTATCTTTTCTCCTGCCATATCAAAGTAATGAGTGGCAGCTTGAAGGCTGTGTTGATGACAGGGTGGTTAATTCATAAAAAAGGAGAATCAATGATTAGTGAAGAGTTTGACAGAGTCAAAATCATCTATGGTATAAGGGGGGAAAGTACTATTGAATGTGTCATCACTAGAAATAGTGATGTTGTCCTGTTATCGTAAGGCTTTGTGCATGCTGCTTAAATTATCCTATGCTTCAATCTTGTCATATCCAAATGTACCTAAGGTCAATTGCAAATATAATGAATAAAAATGTAAATGAATATTCAGATATGAATCTAGATGAAGCATAATAAATTTTAAATTATACATATGTATTTCTTTTTAAAAATTCAAAGTACATAACTTAGTTTTTGTGACCTTTCTAGAAAACTTATTGCAAAAATAATATGAACCAGTAAATGTCATGGTCATTATGCATGTCCACAACACACTAGAACTTTGTGTGATATCCTA
>NDGN011402391.1:0-10044 GCA_002564285.1 Tympanoctomys barrerae | reverse complement strand
CTCTGGTCCCCGGCAGACGTCCGCGTCTGCAGCCGCTCGGGAAGGGCGGGGGCGCGGGAGCCGGCCCTTCCTCCTCCGCCGCCAGCCGGAATCGCAGCCGCCGAGCCCTGCGCGCCGCAGCGCCGCGCCGTGAGCGGAACGGGGAGCGGGCGCCTCCCTCCCTGCCGGCCGCGGCCTGGCCGCTCCGCGCTCCCCGCCTCCAGCACCCGGACGGCGGCGCCCGAGCCCCCTGGCAGGACCCAGGGTTGGGGGGCCTCCAGGGGAGACTGTCTCACCTTGTTTGGGAGGATAGGGACGGAGCCTATGCGTCTCCCCCGTTCTCACCGGAGTCGTTCCTTGACACCCCCTTCCCCTGGGGTGACCCCCACTCCGATCTGCAGCCCCGGTGACCCCGCCCCTACTGTCCCCAAGGTGTTCCACGTGTCCATACCATTTGCGTCACAATGACCTGGCTACAGGTGGGAACTTCTCGGGGTTCCCAATGGGCGCATATGGTGCCAGCTGCCTGCCTCCAGGTTAGATTTCAGGGTATGGGAAGACAGAAAACATCAGGATTTCAGTGCCAGGAAAAGTTGTAGAGGGCTGTACCTGCAAGTCAAGGTTTACCTTAAAGGAGAAAGACTGCTTTCAAAAGTACTATGTGTGTATAAATATTTTCTTATCCATATAGCTTACATCTCTTATACTTATTGACACATTGTAGTCTTTTGCCCTATATCACCAGAACAGATCCAAACACTTGTTACTGTGTGCTGAAGTGAGCTCCCCATGTCCATCCTTGGTTATATTATGTATTTGCAAATCAGTCCGCTGGATAGTCACTACTAGAACAATTAAGTAGTGTGAAATGAGAAGTAGTTACTAAGTAGTGACGCCCACAGCTGGCATGAATCAGGCACACAAGCGTGTTCTGTATATCTCACAGTTCCTGCCCACGGGGCCATAAAGAGATTCCCAAGCTGGGGTTTCAACCTAGGCTTGTTTGAACCAAGAGGCAACATTTCATCTCAAGATAAAATGTGGTTTTAAAAAGTTAATTTTTTAACAGGATAAAATACTGCTTCTAATATCAGATGACTGAAGAACTGACAATATCAATTAGTTTATTGAAACATTGAAAAAAATAGATTCCTCAGAAAAAGTTTTTCTGACTATAGTGTAGTGATTTTCTGACTATCAGTAATGATTTGCTAGATACGGGAAAATATATCTGAGACCTCAAAGTTTCTCTTGAGGAAGGTGTTTGCTTTTGTTACAAGAAAGCCAGTGGAATGTGTGTGCAGAACGTTCCTTCGAATGCAGATAATTGGGACCCAAACATTGCAGGAAATGAGAGGGAAAATTGGCTTATATAACTGCTTAGGTTTATTCTGACCCTTCTAAAGGCCAGGGTGGAAAATTTGGCCAGGAGTCCAGTAACTTGTCACATGGCTAAATGTGGCTTCAATGACAGTGTCTAAAAGTAAATGTGAGATAGAAGGGCCATCTAGTTAGCAGGACAACACGATTTCCTGGGCTGTCAGAGAATGTAAGAGAAACTTACATTCACAACTTTTCGTTATTATTAACCTCCTAACCTTTAGGATAATATCTGAGGAAGGAAACAGACTCCTGCTCATTCTACATCATCGTGATGAGTGCTTTTCATCCCGTTTAAGAACGTGCTCTGTCTACAACACTTGAGTTGTTTCCGGATAGCACATCACTTCTGTCCTGCAGATCAGCCACAAGGTGTGAGCAGAACTCAGCAAGAGCATCTTGGAAGGATGGCTGTTGGGTGACGAGATCTAAACAGAGGCAGGCTGTAAGGGTACATTTTCCAGAGTGCAGCAGGATGACAGACTTCTCGTTAGGGGAGAACATCCTTAGGTACTCAGTTCACTGAATTGTCTTAAGAATGTCCCAAAACCAAGATTTACTAGAAGACTGCGTGAGCTAGGAATGGTGGTGGGCTGCTTCTAAGATCCTGATAGTAATGGATTCCATAAAACAGATTTACTTCCTTTCACATAAAGGAAATCAGGAGGAAGGTGGTTTGGGACTGGTTTAATCCCCACCATGTCATCAGAATGTCACCTTCCCTCTCACTTAGTCTACCATCCTCAGCAAAGTAGAACTGTTGGCTGTTCAAACCAGGTGAGATGCGAAAAAACCAAGTCTCTTACACTCTTTGTAGGAAGGAAAATGGTGCAGCCTCATTAAAAACAAACAAACAAACAAAAAAAAAACAACCTGGTAGTTCCTCAAACTGTTAAATACAGCACTGCAACCCGACCCTACAATTCTACCCCTTGTGCAAACTGAGGAGAAAGGAAAACCTACATCCACAAACTTACACATGACCGTGTAGAGCAGAATTACTCAAAATAGAAGATTGAAACAACCCGTCTTCACGCCGGTAGACAAGTGAAGAAGCAAAAGGTAGCATGTTAGCATGATGGAACTTCATTGGATCATGAAAAGAAACAAAGTACTGTTAAAGGCTATAACTTAGATGCATCTTAAAAACACTGTGCTGAGTGAGGAAAAGGAATATCGTGAGTGCTGCCAAATCACAGAAAGCTATACATTATTTCATTCATATGAAAGTCCATGGTAGGGAAAGCTAGAGGGACCAAAAGCGTATGGATGATTTTTAGGGGTAGAGACTGGGAGAACAGGAAGAGCTGGAGGGTGTGGAGTTTCCTTTCAAGATGATTAACATGTTCTAAGAGCGCCAGTTGATGCTTCATGTACATGTGATACACAAACTAGTGAATTTTCCATTTTACAACATCATGTTACTTGTATAGTAGGTGAACATTAGTAAAGCTGTTTAAAATAATTTTATCCTTTCGATGTGCATGCATAGTTCTACCGGAGCACACACAGCATAAATCCACTATCTTCCCTGGGAATCATCCAGGGTAAGAACAACACTACTAGACACACAAGCCCCAAATGTAAACTGTTCTCAGATTGCGGGACTTTGTGCACATTGTGTTGACATGAAGAAGCTGAAATCAGGAAGGAGGACTAAACTGTTTTTGGAAGACAGAGCTTTTTCAAGGCCACTCGCTGAATACCTCTGCCTGATACGCAAAAGCTCTCCCTTGTGTAAGTATCCTCTGAGTATCCTTCAGTCTCATACTCTCTCAGTCTTCGTGGGATTTAATCTCTGTGTTAATAAAGAAGCAAATAATCCTCTTAGATAAGAGCAAAAAGATAATAAACTTTATGGAATTGAATTTTGTAATAATAGGGGAGTGAAATACTTTGTTTTGGAAAACTAACATTAATGTAGGATTCCATTAGAGGGAAGCAAACAAATCTAGTTCCCCACCTTAATACCTTGACCCACCCTGCCAACAAAAATAAAAAACATGACAAAAGAGTAACTACCAAATAAAAATGTGGGCACCAGACTCCAAACTTATGCATTAATTCCTTCAATGAACACTATGAGACATTCTGACAGGGATGCTAGTCAATTTTTTTTTCTTCCAGTACCAGGGATTGAACTCGGGATCTTGTACTTGCCAGGCAAACACTTATTCTACTGAGCTATCTCCCTGGCCCCAATGCTAGTCATTTTGAATGATCAATTTACAGACAAAAAATAGTTCATATTTAGCAAAATCAGTTTCTCTTCCATATGTACACACATTCTATATATAAAATCCATGCATTTATGTTATACAGTATATTTATGTATAACATAAATATAACATATGTTATACAGTATATTTTAGGAAATGGCTGATCTTTATTTTTAGTGCTTTAAATGCTCCTTACACTCTGACCAATTGAACAAGTGAGGTACAGTGCCCTTCTTTGTCTTGGCAAATGAATACCCTGCCACTGATTCCAGATAGATCTCTATAATCCCCTGTAGCTCTGATATCTATTAATTTCCTGATTTTTCTTTGGCAGCATTGGATTAATTCATTGTGCCCGGCTTGTAGTAACAGATAAGCCAGAGGTTAAACTATTATTATTATAAATGTGTTTAATAAGAGCCAAAGCATAGCCATTAATGAGAAAAAAGTAACTTTTTTTTCAGAATTTCTGGGAGATTAAAATCAGATAATATATAAGAATAAACTCTGGAAAACATGTTTTAAAATTATTGAACTGATTGATTAATTTACATTGGCTGCAAGGAGTCTAAGGATTAAATTACATTTTATTGGCAAAATCAATCATTTTTAGATTGTGGAATACTTTAGAAGAAATTGGATATCCTCAAGGATATAGATTAAGCATCTCAACCTACTTTGGATTAATTCCTGTGATTGTTTGTCATCTTTATGTTGCAAAACATAGCTTTGGCTCACTCCATGCTCTGTACAGCCGATTCTATCTTTAAGCAAATTTATGTCGGCATATGAAAATAGAATGTTTAATTAGTAGCATTAACCTTTGTTAATTAAAATTAGCTTCCTTTCCCTTCAAAATTAGGCTACAATGAAGAAAGTCTCATTTACACTGGAAGAGGGGTCATTATTTTCATCGCCACACCAGTTTAGTCTGCTGTATAAATAATGCAACCCCTCTGCACCCAACCCTAGTATCATCCATTGTAGTTTCTGCAAGAGAAATGCTGGTGATAGCATCAAAGTTGTCATTTTATTCACTGGAGATGCCGGGTAATTAATTCTGTTTCTGATTAAACACTGCTGGGGTTGGGCCACCCTTAGCCCAGACTCCACAGCAGTATCCGGGTCTTGGTAAGCACAAGGGTAAACATTCCTCAAAAGGCCACACTATGCAGTGAAGAACAGGACTCTCCAGGTGGAACTCTGGGTCCTCAGGATCTCTCTTCCTTCTACCCAGGGACAGTTTTGAAGAATTCCCAAGATGGCATAGGAAGTACGGTGAAGCATTGGCCAAACATTGGCTGAGTCATGGTGTAACGTACTGAATCAGGACTACAGTTCAATGTCTTACTCTAATGTGGTTTTCCTCTTCTACTTTTAACTCGGACACACACTTGCTTTAGCAGAGACTGTTAATAATTTCCTCACTAGTTTTTTCTTCATTGTGTACAGTAGTGTGTCAACTGAGCCCACTGTGTAAAGACAGTTAAAGACTAGTTTTTAGCTTCCCTTGTTATAAATTGTGAGCTGGTTTTAGCTAGCAGGATGATAGTAGTACATGTGACTTTTAGTCATGACTCAAAAGAGAAACACTTCCCCTTTGCTTTCTTCCTTCCCACAGGGTGAAGCATCTTGGTCATACAAGTGAGGGCAGTAGGTGATGGATGGCAGGAAGTCCAGATCTCTGTCCACTGTTGCCATTTCCTGCTGGCTCCTTGTCTGGATTGTTAATGAGAAGGAAATCACTATGGCCTAGGTCTTAAATTTCTGTCCCAAACCATATATTTAGGGCTTGGTTCCAAGCCTGAGGCACTTTCAGGAAGTGGTGAAAGGTTTGGAGGTGGTGATATTGGGGATGAAAGTCCAACCTTAGAGATACCTGTGTTGAGTTCATGTTTTCTAAAACTAAAGAATGAATTTTAATGGAGGTTAAGAGCAGAATATATTTATTGGGAGAAAGAAAGCTCCTGTCTGAGAGAGGGACAGAAGGGGGACCTGAGCAGTTTGCTCAGGAAGCTGTCTCTTCTAGGGATTTTTAAAGGGCAAAACCATGTGGTGAGGTGGGTCTAAGCTGGAAAACATGGGAATTTGCACATGAGGTAGGACAAAGCTATGGTCACCCAATAAGATTACAAGCACAATTGCTCAAGTAAAATTGATTAAATTGGTAGCAAATGGGGAAGCAAGTCAAGTAGCAAGCAGGAGTGATTACAAGCAGGGGGGCTCTTCCTGTTGGGGATTGGCTTAGTGACTTTCTCTGGCTCTTACAAGGTGCTTGATACCTACTTAGAATATCAGCCTCTGATGCCCATCCCTAGGGAGGTATGTGGCCGCATTTGTTTATCCTTTTGTCTTGAGGTCTGGCCCACCACAGGAGTGTCTGTCTCTCCCAAAGTTGTACAGTCATTTTGTCTTCCATATTGTCTCCTTGAGGGCCTAACCTTGTCTGACTACCTATGATATTTCTATGTAATTTGGCTGCCTACAACAATAGGAGGAGTGGAAAGAATTGGGGTCAACAGTGGGGCTGTTGAGGTGGATGCTGTTACCATGGTTCCTTCCTTTGCCTTTGTTTCTGGTCCTCCACGCGGTGAGCAACTTGGCTCCATCCCGTGCTACCCATGATGCTCTGCTTCACTATGGACCTCCAAGCCACGGAGCCAACTGAGCAGGTATTGAGACCCCTGACACTGAGCCAAAACATACCTTTGCTCCTTGAAAGGTGTTTACCTCAGGTTTTTTTTTTTTTTTAACAGCAATGGAAAACTGACTAGCACAGAAATAAAAACTCTGTATTATTTAAGCTACTATATTTTTGAACAGTATTACAGCATACACATTATCCTAGCAAACTGGTAGGTGCTTGGGCCAATTACTCCTCAACTGAACATGTGAGGGGGAGCTCTGCAGACCTCTGGAGTTCTTTTTATGCAGGGTTCTCTCCTGTGGAGTAGCTTGCACAACACCGTGTAAAACATAAGTCTATTTATACAAATACATGCAACACTAAAATCTCGTGACAGTCACTATAACTGTGAGGGATGATCCCTTTTAGGCTGAGCGTGGAAGGGAGGGAGAGTAGTATGCATATTCTTTGATAATGTTCAAGTTTTTTTATGGTACACATGGCATATTTCATAGTTAGCAAATATAGAGATTTAAATGTTTTCTGGAAGAAAATAGAAGAGATTGTCACATTTGGAAATACTGGTTTATATCATCTCCAAAATCCCCTGCTGTAACTAGTGCTTGTAAGGAGTAGATTAAGATGGGTGCCAAAAGTCTCCCTGTGCTAAATGTCCTTGATTTTCTGTCTTTCTGCTGTCACCACCATGACAAATGTGAATTATTTCATACACACGTTGGACCCTCCCTGATGGGAAGGCTGTTAGGCTGGCTTAAGATCTTCCCATGTTAGAGCTGGAGAGATAGCTCAGTGGACTGAGTGCCTGCTTTGGCAAGCTCAGGGTAGCAGGGGTTCTGCCCCTGAGGTGTGCCGAACCTGTGACCAATCCAGGCATGGTGACACATGCCTGTAATCCCAGCGCTGGGGAGGCTGAAAACAGGAGGACCACAACAAGTCTGAGCTGTGTAGTGATACCCCGTACCAAATACATAAATGCAAAAAAAAAAAAGATTTTCTGTTTTTTTCATATTTACAGTGACTTTCTTCCTTAGTGACAGTCAGCCTGGAGAAAGGCCCTGGGGGCTGGAAAAGCTGGAAGCAGTTTCAGAATCTCATACCTCCTCAGACTTTTGCCATCCTGCAAACTGGGTAGAAAGGGAGACATATAACTAGCCTTTTCAATATGTAACTGGAGTTTTAAATTTCATTTTTGACATTTAGGAATTTGCTACATGGGTAACTTACCATTCATTCAGGGAACACATATTATCTCTAATTTGAGATGACTAAACAATACTTTCCTCCCAGATTTTTCTCTCCTAATATCCCAGGCTAGCTTCACAACCTCAAAATTATTTTGAATTTAGGGCTGGTGAGAGAGCTCAGCGGACTAAGTACCTGCTTAGGCAAGCTCAGGGGTCGGGGTTTGATCCCTGGCACCACGTGCTGTGCAGGCCCTGGCCCTAGGCACGCTGAGCTGGCCATTGAGACTGGGCATGGTGGCACACGCCTATAATCCCAGTGCTAGGAGGCTGAAAACAGGAGGGTCACTACAAGTCTGAGCTGCCTAGTGAGAACCTGTGACAAAGACATTTAACAAACATTTTGAATTCTTTCCTAACTTATGAATTCAATTGGTTGTTAAATTCTGATTTGTTACAAGTTCATTGATCGCAATTTCTTTGTAGTTATAGTTTCTTTTACAACATCTTTTAGTTGTTCTGTCATTTTTTCTGTTTTATGTGCATTCCTTCCTTTTCTTTTTCTTTTCATGGTACTGGGGGTCCAGCACATGCCAGGCAAGTACTGTACCACTGAGCTACATTCCCAGCCCTCCATTAGCTTTCTTAGGAAATGTCATAATATCATTTCTTCTCTGGAATTTTAAAACTTCCTTCTACCAAGGATTGTATATTTTAATCAATACTAAGTTGGCATGGGTTATCACAAGATAAATATTTTAAGTACTTTTATTCCTATTTTGTGCTAAGAATTAAGTATACGTGAATTTGTGTGTGTGTGTGTGTGTGTATGTGTGTGTGTGTGTGTGTGTGTGGTGGGTCATGGCAGGATGGGGGCTATTGTACATAAAATAATAGAAGACACAGGACAGAGCTCATGTCTTAGAGTAATTCTTTAAGTATGTGGTTAATTACACGCTATTTTGATAGGCTTTCATTCCAACTATACCAGCTACAAATTTGTCCAAAGCTTACGTCAAAAATAATCGCCTGATCAGGCAACTCAAGGTCTTTATGAGCTATAGCTGTCCTACTGTCCTTTTGCTTATCTCCCACATGCATGCTGCTGTCTCTGGTTCACGCAAGGCTGGTCATGGTCTCCAACTGCCCCTGTCGTACTTTCACTGGCGACATCCCCACCCCTGCCTTGGGCTCTCCCGGCCTCCCTTTATCTGACCACGCATGCTGCTACAACGGTTTCTGATTCTACTTCGTACTAAGCAGAGCTTTGAGTGCATGCTTGCTGAAGCTGTGTTACCTGGAGGCTTTATAAATTAGAAAACTGAAGATGGCTCGACCTGTAACCCAACACGACTCAAACACTTTGCATTTTTCATTGAGAGCTGTGTGCGTGCACTAGGGTCTTATCAGCAAGCGCCATTATTCATCTATGTGTTCTTTGACATCATCCACAGGGTTTGATGCTCAATGTTAGATATTTATTGAAAGCTTTTTGAATTAATAAATGAGCTAATTTTGCATACAGCTAAAGTCTTTGAATGTAGAGTATCCAGTTAATTCTTCTAGGTTTGTTTGGTAAGGTCTCTCCAGTGATCTGAAACGTTTATACTTTGTAACATAATACTGATGTGGCTTGATATTTTTTTGTTGGTCTGATATTCTTGATGGTAGTTTTTCCAAACTTATTGTGTCATAAAATCTGTGTTACTCTTTTGAAATATATACATTTTCTAGGACTTTTCCAAATCAGAAACTTTGTCTATGATACTGAGACTCTTCCCCCGCTAAGAACAAACTCTGGTGATTCTTATGGTGCAAAACATCTGGAAACACTACTGTATTGTCAAACTCAGTAAGTATTAGGCAAGGATAATTATCTTGAGCTTTGTACTAAATATAATTCTAGGAGCATTACTTTGACACCAAAATACCTGAACTTCAGTCCCATTAATTACATCTGGGTGATTTGGGACTGGTTTAGTGTTTCATAAACCTGTCTTCACATGAAAATCATATTAAAAATTCCAAAACCCAAGCCACTTAAATTTTCACCTCTAGGGTTATGACAAAGCCATCAATATATAGATTTTTAAAAGAAATCCCAAGTTATTTCTACTTGGAAACAAGTTTGAGAATTTCTGGGCTACTGTTTATCCACTCTATTTTTTTATTTTAATTTTTTAAAAAGAATAAAAAATAAAATTAAAACAAAAATTATAAATGATATAGAATTTCACTAAACAAAGTAATATAAATTTGAGAATATTTGTTGTATTGCATAATATTGTCTTCAAATTATTGTTTGTATTACCAGATATATGCATGTTAAACTGGAAGAGAGGAAAGAAATATATAAGAAATTAAGAAGACAAAAAGATAAAAGGGGCCTTTTATCTTTGAGACAGCTCAAAGAGTCGGCGAGATAGCTCAGTGTTCTAAAGGGCCTGCTTAGGCAAGCTTAGGCAAAAACACCACATGTCATGCCAGCCCTGCCCCAAGGGTAGGCTGAGCTGGCCACAAAATAAATAAATAAATAAATAAATAAATAAAATAAATAAAAATAAAATAAAATAAATTGTGTCTTTCCCTGGTTTTGGTATCAATATAATACTTGCCTCCAGGAATGCTTTTGGGAGGA
>NDGN011402377.1:0-14251 GCA_002564285.1 Tympanoctomys barrerae | reverse complement strand
AAAAAAAAAAAAAAAAAAAAAAAAAGCGATGTTGAACCTCAAACTTCTAGAAAAAAAAGTCATTATAAAAATCAGAGCAGAAATTAATGTAATTGAGACTAAGAAAACAATACCAAACAAAATGAATAGAGTTGGTTCTTTGAAAGATTAAAATTGGCAAACCCTAGTCAATCATAACAAAAGGAAAAAAAAGACTCAAATTCATGAAATAAAGAATGAAAAGAGAGAAGTTAAAATGGACCCTTCCAATCCAGAAGATTTTCTATACCTACTTTGAAAACTTGTATTCTAATAAGACAGAAAATGAATAAGAAATAGATTCCTAGATACATATGAATTATCAAAACTTAAGAAGATATAAAACTCCTAAATAAACCAATACCAATCAATGAAACAGATGTAATTAAAAACCTACCAACAAAGAAAAGCTCAGGTCCTGATGGATTCACTACTAAATTATATAATAAATTTAGAGAATCCCCCTAATTCTTTAAATCAAAATGGAAGCAGTAATCCCTAATTCATTCCTGGAAGCAAGCATTACACTGACTCCAAAATCAGAGAAGGACCCAACTAAGAGAATTACAGGCCAATCTCACTAATGAGCATACATGCAAAACATCTTCCATAATATACTGGCAAACAGAATGGAACACATCATCAAGAGTATACATCAAGACCAAGTGGGATTCATCCCAGGGATTCCAGGATGGTTGAATACACACAAATCAATGTAATACACCATATCAAGGTCAAAGACAAAAAAAAATCATCTCAATAGATGCAGATAAAGCATCTGACAAAGTCCAACACCCATTCATGATAAAAACTTTATGGAAAATTGGGATGGATAGTCTTTACCTCAATTTTACAAAAAACCACCTATAACCAATAGCCAACATCATACTAAATGGATAAACATGAAAGCTTTCTCTCTAAAATCAGGAACAAGACAAGGATGTCTGTCCATGTCTCTATTCTTATTCAACATAGTCCTGGAAAATTTAGCCAGAGCTACTAGACAAGAGAAATAAAAGGAATAACAACAGGAAAGGAAGAAGCAAAATTATTCTTTGCAGATGACATGATACTCTATATCAAAGAGCCCAAAAACTCTACTAAAAACTACTATATTTAATAAGTTCGTTCAGTAGTGTAGCTGGATACAAAGTCAACACTAAAAAATCAATAGTATTCCTGTATATGAATAATAAACTCGGAGAAATTAGAGAAACAGCACCTTTCACAATAGCATCCAAAAATGAAGTACATAGGAATCAAATCTAATGAAGGATGTAAAAGACATCTACACTGAAAACTACAGTACTCTGAAAAAGGAGACTCTATAAGATACCAGAAAATGGAAAGCGGTTCCTTGTTCTTGGGTAGGGAGAATCAGTATAGTGAAAGTGGCCATACCTCCAAAACTGTTCTATAGATTTAACACAATTCCAATCAGACTCAAAGATCAATGGAACAGATTAGAAGATGCAGATAGGGCTACAAACACACCCATCCACCTTATCTTTGAAAAATATGCCAAATATGTTCAATGGAAGAAAGCCTCTTTAATAAGTGTTGCTGGAAAAACTGGCTTTCTATATGCCAAATACTAAACCTAGACACATGTCTGTCACCATGCACTAAACTAAAATCAAAATGGATCAAAGAGCTATATACTAAAACATTAAATGTGCTGGTACAGAGAATAGGTAAAACTCTTGAAGACACAGGTGTTGGCAAAACTTCATGAACAAAACCCAGGCCACACAGGAAATATTAAAGAGTCAACAACTGGGATCTCATCTTATTAAAAAGCTATGTACACCAAAAGAAATCACCAAAAGAGTGAAAAAGACAATGCATCGAGTGAAAAAAAAATTTAGCCAGTTGCTCTTTAGACAAAAGCCTAATATCTACAACACACAGAAATGAAAAAAATGAGGTCTCCCAAATTCAAAGACCCAATCCAAAAGTGGGCATGTGAGAAGAATACACACTTCTCAAATGAAGCACAATGGAAAACATAAAATGTTGTACCTCATTGGTCATTCAAGAGATGCAAATTAAAATAACATTGAGATTCAGTCTCACCCCAGAAAGAATAGCTACTATCAAGAAATCAGCCAACAACAAATGCTGTGGGACTGTGGAGGAAAGGGAACTGCTGTTGGTGGGAGTGTCGACTGATGTAACCACCAAGGAAATCAGTGTGCAGATTCCTCAAAAAAGTAGTACTAGACATTCCATTTAACTCAGCTATCCCATTTGGTGTCTTCCCCAAAGAATTAAAAGCATTATACTACAGTGATATAAATGTACCATGTTTAGAGCAGCACAGTTTTAATAGCTAAATCTTGGAAACAACCCAAATGCCGTCAACCAAGGAATGGAAATGATGTGTGTGGGAGATATATATGTCTGTCTCTGCCATACAAGAATAAACTCAAGGCATTTATACCTAAGTAAGTGTATGGGCCAGGAAGACAGCTTAGTGGCATAAGCACCTGCCTGGCATGCTCAAGGTTCTGAGTTGATTCCCAGTATTGAAAGAAAGAAAAAGTTCCTAAATGAGAGTAAATACGAACCAAAATATGTAACAGATATTGTGAAATAGGAATTGTTCAAAAAGGAAAGGGGAATTGGGATGGGAGATGGAAGTCAAAAGAAAATGAGGAAAAAAGGGATAATATGGAAACAAAGCTTTGTAAATAAGGCGGGGAGAGTGTTGAAGAGAGGGTAGGGGAATGGGAAAAAAAGAGAACTAAGTTATACCATGTATAGGTCCAAATTCCCTATGATGAATGTGATCATTATGTATATCTAAATTGTACCAAGAAACTAAAAACAATCCAATGAAACAGCACAAGACACTGGTAGAGTGAAGTAGCAGAAAATGGTACTAACAGGTATGTTGGATAAAGAGGGGATATCTCTTTTCTGTGTTGGAGGAAAAGGAGTCAAACCTCACCATTACTCTCCCTGTAAGGAGCACTGGGGAGAGTCATGCTACCTTTTCCATAAAAAGAGGAAGTACCTAAAGCCACTGGGTAATCAATACATGGCCAAAGGTTAGACTTCCTACTCTGACAGTGTTAAGCCGTGACAGCCTTGATTTCTGCTAACAGGGCCTTGACCTGGGCTAGGTCAGTAGAGCTTATCTCAGGCTGAAAATGCAAGAGCATGTTTAGTGGCCCTTGCTTTCTTAGTGGGGATACCATGGTCACTCACAGGGTGACTGCAGCAGGATTCTGAAGAGTAGAAATGCTTTCACAGCCATGACCAGAAGTAAGGATGGGTTTTCCCATTATTCTATCTGATGTGTTCCTTCCTGATTCCCAGATAACAGTCATAGACCAGCTTAGGCAAAGCACTGACAGAGACCTTAAATTTTATTTTTTTCAACCCTCATTTCATCCTTCTTAATATTATAGACCAAGAATGGAATCCCAGATAGGGAACCTGGTAGTTGGCCAACCCCACAAACTAAAGGACCCCAGTCTTCTCACCTACTATTTAGACTTCTTTCTACATACAAAGACTAATTCTTTATAGATTTTCACAGATTTATCAGGTAGCTTTAATATACCTATTACCATGTATGTAATTTATTCAAGTTTTGTAAATTGAACACAGGAGTTGAGCTATTAGAATGGCTATAGTATGACATTTATAGATTTTTTTTTTTAAAGCCTTTGACTCCAAGTATGAGTAAGGCATATGATGGGTTGTGTTGACTAACAAATCCAAGGTCTGATAAAGTTTGGCTTTCTGCTGTATAGATGTGTACTTTTTTTTCTTCACAGAATATAATTTTACATGTCTTCTGTTTTCAGAGCTTGAGGGAAGATTTGCAAACCAAATAGAACATTAGTTGCATCAACAACAGAACAGTGGAGAGAAGACGGTTTCTAATGGGGAAGGGCACTGGCAGGGAGACTGTGACTGTCCCGATAGTAGGGCAAGATAGCCTTAAAGTTACAGATAAGCTATGCCACAGAAAAACAAAGACCTAATATATGAATGCATTTTCTGATGGCATCTCAAGAATCTGCCTAGCACTGTTCCCCTCACTCCTGGCAACTTGTCATTAGAAGCTCATGTGAACAGAGAATATAGCCTACACCCCTGAACGTTTAGTACTTGAGAAGGAAAACTCAGGCAGTCCCAAGCCTTGGAATGCAGGGATCTGCTGGAAGAAGGTAGGCCAAGGATTCCTGCTGGCTAGGCAAACTCCTTAGTCATCTAGACTTTTTTTTTTCTTTTTGGTACTGGGGAATCAAACTCAGGACCATGGGCTTGCCAGGCAGGTTCTTATGGCACTGAACTATATCCCTGGCCCCCAGCTAGTCTAGACTCGGGCACTGTAGTGGAAAGCTCCATGTACTTAGTTGCCGTTCTAGTTTGTATCTGGTATTTGCTTTGCCTTACCCCCTCTGAAGTAGAGGGTGCTTGTTTCCTTATCCCTTCCTTGGTAAAAACTTTAAGAGCACTTAAAAAAATTAACCTGCTAAATATTATGGAGAAGGGGTCACACATGGAACAGAAGCCCTTCTGTGGTCATTAGGCTCAGAATGGGGTGTCTCAGAAGCACAGGAGAAGGGTCTCTTGGCTGGTATGTCTGACTGAGCCCCATAAGAATAAAGGCACAGAAATTTCATTTTGCCTATATCCCAGAACTAGCTCATCTTGGGTATGCATGTGCAAGCCCCCTGGAGCAGCAGGGAGAACTGGTAGCTTTGTTAGACGCTAGGCAGGAACTGTTAAGAGTCGTGCACTTATGCTTGGGTTGGCAGAGAAGCTGCTGCCTCTCATGACTGCTAACAGCTTTGAATTTGTTTCAGATAAGGCCTCCAGAGATGGCTATGAGGAGTAAACTTTTCTCATTAGGCTCTTGTTAGAATGCTAGCTTTGGCAGTGGCAGTATCATAGCCAAGGGAGGTTAATCCGAGGCACAATTATTGCTATCAGAATGCTAAATTCTCTGCCCCAGAGGTTTTCTTGCCTGCTACCTTAAATGTAGGAAGCATGTTTTTTAATTATTCATATGCAGGAATGTGCCCACTTCCATGTGTGATGACAGGTTTCTCTACTATGAACATGTGTCTCTCCAATAAAATTCCTTGCTTCCTTTGTCCAGAGAGACACTGCTTTGAAGTCATCTCCAAAGCTCTTCCTACTTGCTGTAATAAGCCTGCTGTCCTTCCTCTATTTTGGTTGTGCTTATTGGTTTTGCACTTACTCATGCGGGTAAATCTACTGCACTCAGTTACATGGTGGTGACCCAAATGGGACTGCAGCAGCCCTCCGGGCATCTCTCCTGTGTTGCTGGAGTCAGGTTCTGTACTGCTCTGTGAAGGCTGTCTCCTTCTTGGCACCTGACTTGCTTGGTGTCCAGACGTGCTACTGACGTCTGGACAAACGGGTTGGCCGAGCCCCAGTAATAAAATGAAGGAAGACCTAGGTCAGGAGATAACACAGAATGGTCAGATAAATCCCTGTAAAACATCTTTGTTGTGGCTGAAGGGGAGGCTTTTAGGGCTGACTGGCTGCCAACAACCTCAGTAAAGAAAACTGTAGATCTCTATCAAGGTGGGTTTTTTTTTCAAATTCAAATCCTGAAGTTCCAGAGGGAAATATGGCTTTCTGATAATCTGGAACACCTCATCCCCCATCATATAATTTTGGTATTTCAATGCTCTGAAATCTTTTTATACGGGGCCAAAATATGGTATCATACTCAGGTAGAGTTATGAGATTTGCATTCTTGCATTTTTTTTCATTCCTGCATTCTGCCCAACCATTTTTGCCACTTTTAAGTGGCTAGTGTTATTAGTCAGCTTGTCATTGCTGGGACAAAATACCTGACATAAATTTAGAAGGTTGTCTCACAATTTGAAGGGTTCAGTCCCTGACCTGCTGGCACTAAGGAAGAAATGGCATGTCATTAAAGCTGCTTAGCTCATGGTGAAGAAGTTGAAGCAGAAAGAGCTACAGAGGGAGGAAGGGGCTAGGGAAAATATCCTTCAGAGACACTAGCGACCTATTTCACCTGGGCCTCAGCTCCTAGTAGCTCATTCAGCTATGACCCCATTAGTGGGTTAACCTAGTGGAGATTAGCATTTCAATACCTGCAACACTGGGAGACACTTCTTATTTAAATCATAACAGCTAGTATAGTAAAAAGGCATCCACACTACAGGAGAGACTGCTAGACTTTCTCCATTATTGGCACATGTTTGGCTTCTTGCCAATAAATAAGAAAACGGTCTTCTTATTTGCAATATATTATGACAAACATGATCTGGGAGACCACAAGAAATGGTCTGAATGTTACAGGTAGCCAAATTAGATAGAATCATTATAGGCAGGCCAGGCCCTTGAGGGAGACAGCACAGAAGACAGATGCCTTACAACTGTGGGAGAGACAGATGCTCCTGCTGTGAACTAGACCTCAAGACTAAGGGCCAAACAAATGCTAAAACGATAGCACCTTGGATTGATATTCTAAATAGTTATCATCACCTGGAAAGACCCAAGTGAGTCACCAGCCCAACCCCCAACGGGAAGACACCCTGTCCTGTATTCATGCCCACTTACTCTGTGACTCACTTCCCCATTTAGTCGTGGGCATAATCAATTTTACCTGAGCAATGGTGCTTGTAATCTCATTGCCTGACCATAGTTTGTCCCACCCCACATCCACCTAAGTGAGTTCCCCCTTTCTCTGCTTTAGCCCTGCATGGTTTTACACTGTAAAAGTCCCTGGAAGAGACAGCTTCCCGGGGGAACAACCCACTCAGGCCTCCCTCCTGTCCCTCTTGGACAGGAGCTTTCTTTCCCTCAATAAATATATTCTGCTCATAACCTCCGTTTGTTCCTAAAATTCATTCTTCGATTTTAGAGAACACGAAATCGTGCAGGTCAGGTCAGGAGATCATTTCTCCCTATGTCATTTGGAGGTTCCCTATTACCGTTTGGAGGCCACACACCCGAGATCAATTTTTCTTCCCTGTATCATGAGGATGAGTCCCTAAAGTATAACTTTATTCTGCAACCAGATTTACTCTGTAAGGGTGAGGAAAAATGGGATAAAATTCCCTATGCAGTGTTTTATGGGCAATTAAAGTTAACATAAATGAAGGCTAAATCTTTGACCAAGAAGAGAGATTTCTAGTTTTTCAGTCTTTTGGAGAATGACTACCCTGCTTTACCTTTCCCCAAGGTCTGAGGAGAGAAGTATCTCCCACGCCACTCAGGGCCTTGCTAAGGACACATGTCAGCCTTCTTTGTGCCCTTCTGAGTGTGATCTCTGTCTGGAGGCCTTTCCCAGGGCCTCTGCACCTAGACATACACTTATGTATCTCCCTCTTCCTAAAAGCATGACTAGACATGAGATCAGTTTTAAACTAGAAAATATATTTTTACCCTCTTAATAGCTCCAGATGGAAAGGAAAATCTTATTTTATCATATCTGACTTGCACAGTTGGAAGGCATTAAAGCCAAGGTCTGAGGGGTGATTCAGGAAGACCTGTCACTCTTATAAGGGGATCTTTAAAACTCATAACCCACATGAGCAGATACATATTCAAACTCTTCTGTCCACTGTGCTGACTGCAGAAGAAAAGTTGGCGATGTTGGCATAGACCAGAAAGCACAGTGATAAGCAGCAGGCTTATCATGCTAATCAGCCTGGCAACTTTTGACTGCTTGGTGACCCCTGGTCCCAGGCTTCTCAGCAAGCTAGATTGTAGAATTATAGAGACATTCTCCTTAAAGTGATACAAGAAGGTAGCAAACTCCCAATAACTGGAAATTCAGCAGAGGCCAGACAGAAGTCTGTTAGCTTGCACAGGAGGTTGAGAACGTCTTCATACATACACACCTTGGAATAGTGAGGGAACAATTGTCAGACAGACCCTAGGGACTACCTCATGTCTCAGAACACTCCTGATATCCACAGAAAACTCCAAAAGGTAGTTGTGGGTGCAGAAACTAACCCTTCTTGATGGGGCAAAAAAGACTCGATTTTAAAGGAGGGACACTTAAGTTCACTTAAACTACAGATAAACTTGATTCCTCACTTCCTCCCATGTAGCTAGTCATAAACTCATTTAGAGAAAACCAGGGTCATAAAATAGGGACAAACAGAACAAGTTAGGGAATAGGATAAACATTAAACCAAAATGCTCCAAGACAGAGATGGTCAACTATGTCTGGGAAACATAAATTTTGTGACAATTGTATGACATTCTTATAAAATTCTTGAAAACAAGGTAACGTGGTTACTATAGAAACCTGAAAAGTATGTAACCTGAAAGCAAAGTTCAGACTGGGACTGGCAACTTTGGGAGTTCTTATCCAAAGCCAGGGCGTCAGGCAGTCCCTGGCTTGCAATACAGCTTCCTTGTTCCTCTGCACTTGGTTTCTTTTGTGTGGGCTTATCTTTGCTTGCTGTCATCTGCCGCTACATTTTGAACTAGTGGCCGCTGCCTGAAAGGCTTCTGAAGAATAGGTAGAAGGTACGATGAAGAAGAGGGCAGTCCTGTTGGCAAAGACCCTTCCAATCTATTGCAGGTAACCAAGACAAAGAAGCCATTTAATACTGGTTAAATGTCCAAGCCCCCACGTGGGACCTCCTGGCCATCAGCAGAGCAGGGACTGAGTTGTTACACATTTTACAAGCAGAAGGGACACTAGAAGAGACAATGTCCAAATCCTCTCCAGGGGAAGGATATAGGATTACCTTCTTATATAAAACAAACACCGATGAGTCCAAAGGGTTTCTGTTACAGGAGCCATATACTTTGTTGAGTAATCAAAGGGTTTCTTGAGCCTCTAACTAGTAAAGTGGATGAAAAGCAAACACCCATTTCAGTATATTTCTTTATGCCTCCATGTCCTTTTAAAAAGAGGCCTGTTAGCCAAATTAGGTGCACCATTAATCTTTAGCAGAACAAGGTGAATGTATTGTAAGAGCTTTGAAGCTAACCTCATAGTACTACTGTATGAAACACTTAATAGCACCCAAAACTGTCCCTGAAAATGTCCTGACTCAAGTCTAACCTGGGGTCTGGGTGCAAGAACATGTGGGATGAACTATTAGTACCTAGTCTATATAGGAGTCTCAAAACAAATGAACAGCTGCCCTGGTGTAAAACAATGAACCCATGGTTCGAGTCAAGCCTGCCCTTGACTAGCCACTCACTTGGGGCTTTTACTGACCTTGCAGGTCTCCCTGTAGTACTCCCATCCTCCTGGTTAACAAACCAGGGATAGGAGAACAGAGTTTGTGCAGGACTTGTGTGCAATAATGTGTAAGACATTCACCCTGTAGTTCCTAATCCTATAACGTATTAACTACATTACATTGTATTTCCTGGGAACAGTAAGTACCGCATGCTTTAGAATCTAAAGGATTTTTTCTTGGCATCTTACATGACTTTGGGTCTCATGAATTGCTGGCCTTTGAATGAGAGGATCCAAAGTCATTAAAAACAACAATATTGCTGCACTGTGCTTCTGCAGAAACTCTTCCACTGTTGCTAAAGAAACTGGAAGGGACCTGAAGGAACCAAGTGTGTAAAGTGGGTTTCTGCCACAATATGTGGATGATCTATGAACTGCAACCCATTAAGGAGGTTTCAGATAAAAGCACAGTGAAATCTATAAATTTCTTGGTTGAAAAGGGATATGAACTTTCTAAGAAAAAGTACAGGTTTCCAAAGAAACAGTCAAATATTTAGATTTTATAATTTATCTCAAGGACAATGTAGCCTTCCCAAAGAAAGTAAATTGGCCATTTGCCTCACAGTCTCTTTGAAGACCTGGAAGCAGCTATGGGAATTTGTAGGCATTGCAAGCTTTTATCTTGCTTGGAATCTCATTTTTTAATCATAAAACCCCTCTTTGACAAACTATAGAGGAAAAAGAGCATGATTTCTCAGAATGGAATAGACAGTGTAACCAAGCCTCTAACAAGCTTAAGGAGCTGCTGCAGCATACCCTTGCTCTAAGGATTTTAGCTGATGTATTAACTCAGATGCTGGGTTTCCAAAGGAGGGTAGTGACCTATTTCTCTAAACAATTAGATACTGTTGTCCTAGGGATGGCCACCATGCTCAAATGGCAGTGCTGCAACCTTTTACCAGTAAAGAGGAGGAAAAGCTACAGTATCAGGCAGATACTAACAGTCTGGACCCACACCAAGTCTCCAGTGTTCTGAGACCAGAGGCTGCCACTGATTTACAATGTCTGGATGTTACAGGGTCAGGCTCGGTTGCTAGATTCTCCACACAGGACTCTAAAACTTTGCCAAATACTTAACCTAACCACTCTGCTGCCTAGATCACAAGAATCTTTAGTATATGATTGCTTGGGAACTAGCAGACTAGGCATAATGAACAGAAGTGACCTGTAGAATGATCCCCTGCCCAATGCTGAAGAAGTATACAGGCAGGAGCAGTTCTGTAATGGTCAGTGGTTAGCTAGATATATAGAGGTCTCTCTCCATGAGACTCTTGAGGCAACCTCTACTACCCCAGAACATTGGCTCAAAAGGTTGAAATAATGGTCCTGACTTAGGCACTGAAATCAAGAAAAGGGAGAACAGAGTATGCAGATTCCACATAAGCTTTCTTAGGGATCCATGCTCTTTGACAAACTGGAAAGTTTTCCTTAATGCCCACAACCAAGAAATTAAGAAAAAATTCCTCAGAATACTCCATGCAGTGAATGACCCTACGAAAGTAGCTGTTATATTCTTTGCAGGGCATCAGAGGGAGAGATTCAGCAATGATAAAAAGGAACTATGCTGCTAAAATCCCAGCTAAACGTGAGGACTTGTCTTGAGAGATTTTCCAGATGCCTTGGATTCCCTCCCATCTCCATAAAAATGCCCCCTTCTACTTAGGAAGAAGTGGAAGCAAAAAGGCCCAGCTTCTAAATGTCTCCTGTTATTAGCAGTGGATGACAACAAGCATGAAAAGTCCTGCTTGTTGAAAAGGGAGGCTTAGGGAATAAAAATGCCTGTAGTTTATTTAGCTTGTTGTGGAAAAGAGACCACACAACTGGTTTCTTAGAATAGCAAGTCTCAAGCTTAAAGAAGATCATCACTGAACAGCAATGTGTATTTTTCCAACAAGTACACTCAAATGAGGCTGCCTGTGGTTACATGCATGTTCCCCATGGAGGGTCTGCAAGTGGATTTTACATTTGTGCCATTGGCTCCAGAAAGATTTCCATACCTCTTATTTTTTTGTGCATACTTTTACTGGGTGGAAAAGTAAAAGAGGGCTTCCATGGAAGGAAAGAAAAAGTAGAAGGTCTAAGAGGACATCTAAAGAAAATCATCTGAGGTTTGGACTTCCTCAGTTTGACAAAAGTGACAACTGACCTATTTCTGTTTCAAAAACAGCAGGTGGAGCTCCCCAGATGCTTTGGATATAATGGAATTACATCCATCTTGGAGACCTCAGCTGGCAAGACTGAAAAGGCTAATTGCACACTCAGTACTACCTTGACCAACTGTGCCAAGATCAAGACTTGCTGCTCTGACTCACATCACAAAGGGAAGCTCAAGCTCAACCTGGAGATGTTACATGCAAGGTTCTTTCTATTGGGAGCTTGCTCTGACATGGACCCTGATATAGACTGAGTGGCAAAGAAACACAAAATCAACCTAGGGCTGGAGATGTCTTCTCTTAATAGATATGTAAACCTCAATCTTCCTTCTAAGGAGATGAAATTTTATCCCTATGAACCAGGGGATTGTGTATATTTAAAAACCTAGAAGTCAGGGTCCTCTTAAGCTTAAAACCTGAACTGGACAAGGTAGTCCTTAATTTCACTCAATACTTACTCTATTATTAAAATGCAAGGTATACTCCCTGGATTCATTATACTTGAGTAAAAAGGGTCCAGGAACCAGAAGACGTGGGTAAGCCAGAGAATTTCTTCTTTGTGAACCAGGATGGAGACTTTCAGTAACATATCTACAGTGTGTCATGATTTAGACCTGAAATGTTCCCCAAATCCTCACATGTCACAGGTGTGGTCCCTAGTGTAGCAGTCAGTAGGCAGAGTGAGTCTTTGGGAAGTGATAGGGTCACAGCTATTAGAGGTGGTGGCAACTCTAGGAGCTGGCCTAAATGAGGTCATGGAAGACATGTCCTTTTTTTTTTTTTTTTTTGGTGGAACCAGGGATTGAACTCAGGCCCTTGCACTTGCCAGGGAAGCGCTTATTCCACTGAGCCATCTCCCCAGACCCCCGACATGTCCTTGAAGGTTATATTTTGTTTCAAGCCCCTACCTCCTTCCAGCTCCCTTGACAAGCCGCTGTGCTTCATTCACTATGTGCTTCCACTGCAATATTCTGCCTCACCACATGCCCAGAAACAACAGAGCCAAGTAACTATGAACTGAAGTCCCTAAAAACATAAGCCAAGATTTCTCCCTTAATTTGATTTTCCTAGGTATTTAGTCACAGTGTCGAAAGTATGACTAATAAGAAAGCTAAGCAATGAGTGATCTTTTTGTCCTATTATCCTGGCTGGTCTGCTTGCCTGCCTATTTCTGAAGACAATGTCCTAAATTTAAACAGGTCTGAAGACTGAATGATTTCACGTACATTATTATTGCCACAATTATCTATTCTTAGCTACACTTTGCCATTTCCTTAGGAACTAGAATGGTTTCTGTTTATATTCTTGCTTTTCTGCACCCTTGTATTTGTATGAAAAGATAACTCTATAATTGTGATCTTTAGAATCCTGGGTAAGGCAGGAAATGTGACTGCAGAATAAGTCACCTATAACCTATCTGGCTTTACAATGTATCTTCTATTTCACCTATAACTATTCCATAGTTCTTAACTCTACTAGGTGATATGATAAAAAAGATCCTCAAAGTAACATACTGAATGAAGAGTAAGGATAATCCCTTCTAACAGTGTGTATCTCTCCTTTTGTTTTTTCTTAACTCCTTCACGGAAAAGCTAGAGTTTTGCCATATATCTAGTTATGAATTGGCATGAGCCTATCTCTACTGCTATAATCAACAAACTATTTAAAATATTACTTTCCACTAACAATTCAGCTAGATTCTATGTAAGAGAAAGCCAATGTTAGGAGGCTCCTGCAGTCTTACCCTTTATTTGATCTATGAACCTTTCCCTTTGGTCTGTACAAGATTCGGTATTTGGGATAAGGGGTCCACACTTCTTATCTATTGTAAGTCTTCAGAGGTCTATTTAGTTACACTAGACTCTTTTTATCTTATTTCTCAAACCTTAGTGATTTGAATTACTTTGGGAAATTTTCCCTAGGATAGAAAGCTTAGAGTACCTGTTTGTTTGCAAGGATTGTGAAGGCACCTTAAGGCCTAAACATGCCTGAATAGCTGAAGAATTGGTAACATTTGTCTATTGGGCTATCTGGATATGCCTGTTTCTAGACACCAGACCCAAGAAACTAAGCAATGAGTTATATTTCTAAAATAATTTTATTATTATTTTTGCTGTGCCAGGGATTGAACTCAGGACCTTGTGCTTGCCAGGCAAACACTTATGCCACTGAGCTATATATCTCAAGCCCTTAAAATTACTTTCAAGAACTAAGAGACAGCCTTCTAACTGTATGCCTGAATATAGGAAGATAGATTTTAGTATATATTTGGTAGAATTTTCTTGCCCTAGTGAGCAGCAGAAGCCCATAAATATGATTAGAAATATGTCTCCCATTCTTAAAACTAGCTGACAAACAAGTAGAATGCTTACCTAAGGTAATGCTTGATAACCAGACTGTCTTCTACTTATCCTGGCTAATGAAGGATTTCTGCAATCACAAATGTGTATTTTCTATTGTGTTCACATTAACACCTCTACCAAAGCAGAAATTTACCTTGATCAGATTTGCAAACAGGTGTCTTAGCTTCAAAAAATATCCTCAAAGCACCAGGAAGAAATGGCCAGAGCTCCAGACTGTTTTGTAGTATACTGCAGCAAATTATGTGTGTATTTTGTGGACCACTCAAAATAAAAATTTCCCTTTTACTCATCTCATTTGTGATTTATGTCATAATTGAAGTGCTTCAATATGCTGAGTAAGATAATGGCAAAGGATGTTCCCTATGATTTTACACACTCCCCCAGATGGTCCTAAACCCTATCATGCTTTGACTTTGTTATGGTTTGTGTATAGGTGTCCCCCCCAAAGCTTCACGCAGTCTTGGGGTGGCTTCTGGAGTTTGTGA
>NDGN011402365.1:0-14134 GCA_002564285.1 Tympanoctomys barrerae | reverse complement strand
GTGTGTTAACTCAGCAAAATATTCTCAAAGAGTCCAGTAGTCCATAATAGTATTGGGTCTTCCTCAGATCTTAGATATTTTAAATTACAGTTATTGTTATGAAAAGAATAAAGATATTTTATTGAAAAGAGTTTCAAATCTGATAGAATGGTTTTTAATTATATTTGTGGAGTGTTTTAATTTTTAAAAACTCCTCCAAAAGCATTATTTCATTTTACCTGTGCTCCCAGAGCAGATATTTTGTAGATAATGACATTATAGCTTAAGAGGTTAAGTGAATTAACTAAATCACACACCTGATTAATGACAGAACCAGGACCAGAATTTCTAATCTAGTTCCATTTTTCACTTCATGCTGCCAAATTATGTAGAAGATTTAAATATTTAAGTTTGTATAAGATAGATTTTCAGGCCTGACATAAAATATATTCTCCTTCCAAATTAGAGGCTAAGGTATCTGAATATTAATATTAGTCCTAAGAATTGGAGCCTATTTAATAAGGTCGTCTAGGGAATATTTGGTTTATAAGATTAACTTTCGTATGCCAGTTATAGAAAAAAGTTATTGTTGTTTGTTTAGCTGCTTCCATGAGACAATTACAAAAACAGTGGCAATTAAGTCCTGGAAGGGTTCTTTAACAGTGTATATTAGGAGCCTTTTGTTCCACATTCAGTTTGAAGTTTATTTCCACAACTCACGTATTTCTTTTTCTCTAAATCTCCATCGTTTTTCCTGATTACTCAGAGGACTTCAGAATTTTGTTATTTCAGTATACGCAATTATAAGACAGAGATTTCCAACCTGCATAGACTTTATATAGAATGTGACTTAAGTGTATCTTTGTGGATTTTATTTATTTATTTATTTATTTATTTATTCATTCATTCATTTGTGTGTGCATGTGTGTGTGTGTGTGTTTGGTACTGGGAATCAAACTTATGACCTCAAGCTTGCCAGGCAGGCGCTTGTTAGTGAGCTATATTCACAGTCCCAGTATATCTTTATTCTTTTATTTTTCATTTTATCTATTTGGTACAGGGTCTCACTACACAGCTTGGACTTGTAGTGATCCTCCTGTTTTTAGCCTCCCCAGTGCTGGGATTACAGGTATACACTACCATGCCCATACTTGGTTGCCAGCTCAGTGTGCCCCAGGGGCAGGGTTTGCATGTCTTTGAGTAAATGAGGGATGGGGGATTGAACCCTGGTCCCCGTGCTTGCCAAAGCAGGCACTTAGTCTGCTGAGCTGTCTCACCAGCCCTTTTATCTTTATTCATTATGGGCTATTCAAAAGCATTAGTATATAATAGTAGTTTATCATTTTTCCATTTGTTGCTGAGGAAATTCAAAATTTGAACTGTGGTCACAAATAACAATCCCAAGTAAAACAAACACATTTGGAGGTTGCATGCTTTTCTAAGTAATTTTTAACATATTATAGTCTACCTCTTGCACATTTTATTACCTCATATCACTGTTAGAAATAAGTAATTAACTACTTTTAGCATTTGATTCACCTGAAGTTAATATAATTCTAGCAAGGGAAACAGCCCATAGTATTGAAATGAACATTATTATCACAATCCGCAAAACAATCCATTGCATATTTGTATCAGCAAAAGATCATATACAGTCAACAAGATAATTGGGGAACAAGAGAAAGGAAAAAGCATTAGAGCTTCGGTACCATAAGACATTTCCATCCCTGGCTTCTTTCACTTTATAATCTTAGAAGAGAGGCAACAGGTTATAATTAAATGGCAACATTCTCCAAAGTCTATGTAAAAACTATACCTTTTATGCCCATGTGAATGTGTGCAGTGAACACATTACAACTACCAGTTGTGCTCCTTTAACATCACATTAAAACCTACCATAAAGACCTCATGATTCTATGGAAGTAACATAGAATTTCAGTGTTAGGTTAAGTATGAGCGATGTGGGATTTGTAAAGTTGTAAAACTTTATGATTAGAGGTCAGGGTTTCCTTTAATGCATATATGTTAGTTATCTACAGCTCATCTTGGCCAGCATATAATACTTTCCCAATATCAGCCATCCTTGTGCATTAGTCCGTCCTGCCACTAAAAGTTCTGACCCAGGTTCTGGGTTGAACCCACAATACAGGATGCTTATTCCTTATCTCATAGATCCTACTGAAAATCTTCACTAGCCATTTAGTCAGCTTCTTAGTAGAAGTTTTTTTCACCTTGTCTAGAGCCTGGATTATTTTAAGGGAAATATTATTTATTAAACTTTTTGAAATAAGCATACATGTGTGAAGGCATATAGTTACACTGGGAAAGAGCCTGACCTAAATTATTCTACAGGAATCATATCTTAGTCCAGCCTATGCCAGGCTAAATGACAGTCTGCTTTGCCAATTTCCTCCTTTACATCTTTATAGCTGAAGTGAGGCCCTTTGAGGTTTTTTAAATGCAAGATTTTTTTTTAAGATGAGTTTGCCAGGGCTGGGGAAATATTTTGGCAATCTGAGTGCCTGCCTGGCAAGCTCAAGGACCCAGGTTTCATCCCCAGTACTGCATGCCTTACTGGCCCCAGAAACAGGTGTGGTGGCACATGCCTTTAATCCCAGCACTGGGGGTGGGTAAAACAGGAGGATCACTGTGAGCCTGAGCTGCATAGGGAGACCCCATTAAGAGAGAGAGAGAAAAAGCAGAAAACAAAAAACATGAGTTTGCCTCTTACCTTTTTGTTTTTTTCATTCATTTTTATGTTTTTAGCACAGCACCTCACTGTGCAGCTCAGACTTGTACTGATCCCCCCTTTTTCAGCCTCCCAGTGCTGGGATTACAGCAGTGCACCACCACACTTGGTCCCAGTGGCTGGCTCAGCATGTGGTGCTGGGGATCAAACCCTGGTCCCCTGTGCTTGCCTAAGCAGGTGTTTAGTCTGCTGAGCTATCTCACTGGCCCTTCTTTCCTTTTACAGAAAAGGAAAAAAGACCAAATACTAAATGGAATATTTTGGTCTTAAAAATAATAGAAAAGTAAAGTTTTCATTTCCAGTTCCTCAATAGATTTTATCCATGCTAGTCATTTCTCAGAGAGAAAATAACATTAGATACCATCAGCAATGATTAAATTAATCCTCTTTTTTGCATGTACTTACTCCCCTATTATGTAAATTCTCTAATATCAGTGTATTTTACTAGGAAATCACAGACTTACATTTTTTATTCTAATCGAAATGCAATTCAATGTGTTATTAATGATATCATACAATTTTAGTCACTTATACCATTGCTTTATCTCTACTATATACTGCAATTAATCACTTCAAAATGTTCATTATGCTTGTTTTCTATGTGTGAAATGGAGATTGAGTGTTATCTTAACGTGACTATTATAAACACTAACACCTTGGTGTCCTGTGAATCATCTGAGGTGACATGAATTATGTCCCCGGAACCAGAAGATACTCGAGATTCATTGATCACGATGGTCCTTGCAATATAAACCAATAATTGCCAGATAACCCATTGAAAGTATTACTCAAATAAGTACCAGTACTTCACAGAGATGAAATATGAGGGTTTACTCAACCCCCCAAATCGAAAGCCTTACTGAAGTCCACCTCATAGGAGTCTAGATAAAGTAGTGCATCTCAGAAAACACGCCGAGAAGGCTGTCCTTCAGCAATTGGCCCACAGTATATATGGTGCAATTTTTTAGTTACCGAACATCACACGATAGCTCTAATATTTTACTTTTAACTCATAATTCATGTAGTTTTTAAAAATACAGGTAGTTTATAAACATATGACCGATGTAAAAATATACCAAAAACAAGTATCTTTTTATTTCTTACTTTTCAAAAGTTAGTATAAATAACCTTATTGATGTGTACATAGAAGATGAAAAATGATAAATATATAGGTATGTCAATTTTATAAATCAAAATTATTTTGTATGCAAGTTCTTTCAGAAAAATGAAGTGCAGGTAATGTTTCATGATTCTCTCTCTGTCGTTAATGTTACCCTGGTACTGAAATCAGCCAATGAGAGTATAAGAAAAAAAAAGTGAAAACAAAATAGCACTGAAGAGAAATAATTTTCAAGAAAATAGATATGCAAGTTTTAAATAAAATTTTCATACTTTAATAAAAATAGTTGTACATTATACTGAAGCATATATCATAATAATATAATATTGGCTTACTATTAAAAATTATGTAATACAAATTACTGTCAAAAATCTGAAAAATATGTATCTCTTCCCATAAATCACAAGATGCTTTTATTCAAGTTTTGCAATTATTTCTGGAAAAAATATTCTTTTAGACATTTAACAACATTCAATCCCTGGCACCACATGTCATGCAGAGTCCTCCCCAGGGCCTACTGAACTGGCCACTAAGACCAGGCATGGTGACACATGCCTGTAATTCCAGTGCTGGAGAGGCTGAAAATAGGAGGATCACTCCAAGTCCGAGCTGTGTAGTGAGACCCTGTACCAAATACATTTAAAAGAAAATCAGAAAAGTAACAATGGAATGGAACTTGATCAATCTTGTGAACTGAATAACAAAATTTTAAAAACCAGATGATTTCCCATAAAAATACAGACAACAGCGAGGCATGCTAACCAATGTCTATAATTCTATCCCTTGGAGGACTGAAGCAGGGTGAAGGCCACTACAGTGCAGGCTACACTGCATGGTGAGACCCCATCTCAAGAGCAAAACAAAACAAAACACAGCCCATGATTATTTTCCCTTGCTACATACTTATATTCATCGACATTCAAGATGCATTAGCTAGTAAAATAAGATAAAGAAGTAACTACCTGTATGGAAAGAAACAAATCACTGTTTATTCACAGATGCTTTTTTTGAATGGTTTTGAAATACTGTGTGATCATCCACAATTAGAATCCCAGTACCTGTGAGGCTGAGGCAGAAGTATTATGGGTTTGAGCCTAACCCACCTGGTCAGTTTAGCAAGTTAACAAAACTCTACCTGAAACTAAAATAAAAACAAAAAAGGCTTAAGGCCCTGGGTTAAATCCCCAGGACTGGCCAAGCAAACAAATACATGCAAATACTATGCAAATACATGCAAATACTCAAACTGCGAAGAATTGTACTAATATGTACTACTTTTATCTTTTCATATATTTGGTGGTAGTAATAAATTTCATTAGAGGAAAAGGGAATTTCAGTTCTCCCCAATTTAATCTATGGATTTCTAACAAGTTTATTTGAAATTCCATAGAATCACTGTTTTCTTTGTTGTTGAAGGAGGGGTTTGAAAAAACTGACAAGCTGATTCTAACTTACGTGGAAGTATGAAGGAGCTGCAATAGACAGAGCAACTTTGAAAATGAAGACAAATTTCACTATTAATACTAGCTCGTCTAAAAGGTTATCATGGATCTAAACAGACACATAATATTTTTACATATTTATATTGTGCCATGTGATGTTTTCATCCTTGCTTGTGTCAGTAAAATGTAGGTGAAAAATTAACAAGATAAAAATAATCAGAGCAACTACTTGGAGATAACAACATGCAATATAATAGCCATTGTTAATTTCCTATCATCTTATCTTGAAATTCTTAACTTTCTTAATTCTCTTTAATATCAAAAAAAGGAAAAAAATAATGTGATCTTGATATATAATTAAGCTTAGGCCAACAAAACAGACTATGATTCTAAAGAAACTTACCTATTTAGGGGCAGATGATTTTTGGTAAGAGTATTATAGTAATTTAACTAAAATGGGTAATCCTTGTAACAAATTTTACCACAACCAGATTTATATGCTAAAAGTCTGCTCTAAGACATATATACAAATATTCCAGCTTCTTTGGTTGTGGTAACTAAAAGCAGGAAACAGAAGTCCACATATAGGTGAAGGAAATAAACTGCAGGTATGTCTGTATAAGGAATGAATTATGCATAATCAACCGGTATGTCTAGCTCATGTTCAGCTGGATCAAATATAGTAATAGTAAAATGACATCCAGTTGAGTTTTATTAATTCTAATAGTGACAGATAGCAGATGAGTCCTTCACTAAAGATGAAGTGGGAAAGGAGACCTGAGAAGGAATTTCAGAGGAACTTGAATAAACAAATTTAGCCATGATAGGAGGGTTCTGGGGCGTGAATGCTGTTGCAAATTTGTTTATTTTCTTCCTGGTTTCTTTACTGCTCACGTTGTTTCCATGGGGATCAATTTATGTTCTTAACCTGTCTTGTGTTTTTTTTTTTAATTTTTTAATTTATTTTTATTTCTCTTTGATCATACATAACTTTTTAAAATTTTTTTAATTATAATTTTATTTTATTTTGAAGAGTAAGAACAAAATCAAGACCGAAGATCAGAAACAAAGATAGAAACAGGGTAACATACAACAATGTATATATATTATAGATTTTTAAAACAAGAATAGCTGATTAACAGTGGTTGGCATAATATCTATCTTTATCTTCAAATCTGTTGCTCAGCATGGAAGATTAGAAATATGATTGAATGTTACCCATTGCTTTCAAGAAATCTTAAATTTTTGTTCTTGTCCTTTTATTACCTTTTTTTAAAAATTATTTTAAAGAGAGTAATTGATATGACATTAGGAATGATGCACATTTAGCAGACCAGAAGATGGGTATTCAATGGTTTTTGAATTACACCTTGCTGTACTCTATGTAGTTGCTTAGTTCACAGATATCAGCATACAGAATTATTCAAGGTGAAAATTCTACACATTAACTATTATGTTCAAGAAACTGATGAAAATTCTTAGTACAGCTGCTTCAGCCATTCTGTATACAAACTTCCATGTTTTTCATACTACCTTTTTCCCCTATCTTTTCTCCTTTTTTTCCCCTTCATTGTTTAATCCTTAAGTTCTGGTGTGATTTTTTTTTTCTGTTTTACTGTACATGATATACCTTTCAGGTTTTTTTCTCTCTCAGGTTCTTACACTAGGGAGCAATCCGACATTTACATATGTGGGGCTGGTTTATTTCCCTTATGAGTATAGCCTCTAGTTTCATCCACTTACCTACAAAGACTTTGAGATTGTCTTTCTTTATAGCTGAGTAATGCTCCATTGTAAAAAAAAGACCACATCTTTTTCATCCATTCCTCCAATGATGGACATTTTGGTTACTTCCAAGATTTGGCTATGACAAATTGTGCTGTTATAAACATGTGTGAACATATATCACTATGTATGATGTTTTCAGCTTTTTTGGGGAAATACTAAAAGGAGGAATAGCTGAGTTGAAGAGGATTTCCAGTCCTAATTTTTTTGATGAGTCTCCACACTGGTTTCCATAGTGGTTGTACCAGTCTACATTCCCACCAGCCATGGAGAAGGGTTCCTTTTCACCCAAAGCCTCTCCAGCATTTTTTATTAGTTGATTTTTTTATGATATCCATTCTTTCTGGGGAGAGATGGTTTCTCAATGTTGTTTTAATCTGCGTTTCTCATGTTTTGTGATTTAACAGCTCATCTGTTTTACAGAACTTAATTTCTTATTAAGCGATACTATTTCACAGATCATTTACATACAAATATCATCTATTCCTAAGATTTTGCTTCTTCTACAGATGTGAATATCACTTTGTCTTTACAAATTTTACTTATGGTTTGTACACCTAATGTGTTTGCACAACATGCATGAAATTCTCTCCTTGTCTATGCTTTGGTAGCTCAGAATGGCCAGCTTCTTTGTTGTGTTCTGCAGCAACTAACTTCCAGACAGTAGTGTCACAATATGTTCCTCTAGACTAGGTTTGAAGTGGGGTACTTTGTATTCTGTCAGCACCATGGGTTCACAGTGTTGTGCTTTGGTCTCACTTCAAATAATTTGAAAAGCTAACACATTTTCTTTAGCTGTCACGATGAAATAATGTGTAGTATTTTTAGGTTTAAATTTAAATCTCTTATTTTAATAATAGCAGGCTTCCACCCAGGGGACCTATAAGCTGTTACATAAGCAGCAGTCCTCAGCCACTTCTATGTCTTAGTCTAGGAAGGTGTTGTAGTCAGCACCTGTAAGGGAATAGATTTAATAACAGAACACATAATTTATATGATTATTTTATAATATATTTACCCAAAAAGTCAAAAAGGAGAAGAATGCATGAGATATGTCCATGGCCTAGAGACTTGAAGAATCCCACTGAGCGCCTGGATCTCACAGCTGTATCCTACGCTAGTCCAGCTGGAGATCTACAGCCGATAGCAGTGTCTTCCATGAGTCCAGCGGGAGGCTCAGAGCCTACAACATTGTCTCATACAAGTCTGTGTCAAAGATCTGCACTGGGGAGACCCAAAGGCAGTTGTGGAAACTAGAAAGTCTATGACAGTGGGATGAAGAGTCCGTACCACCAGGCTGAGGGATCTGCCCGGGAGCCAGCATGTGATGCTCAAGATAAGGACCAGAGCTTACCTTCAACGACAGCTAGGACCTGAGGTCTCCTGATGATGATGACAGCCGCGTTCATAACAGCATGAGTTGCTCCTGTGGAAGGCTCAGTTGCATCCCATCTTCTCCAGTTCTCCTTTTATACTGTTGGCATCATTCCTCGGTGGCCCTTCCCCACTAAGCAACTGATTCAGATTCATGCTGTGTGTTCTAAGTTGACCAATAGTTAATCCACCAAAGAAGGATCCGCTTCTGTGTACTGGTCTTCTTACTAAACAGTACACCCTGATTATGGCTCTCCTTGGTATTCCTGTTAAAAAAGCGTTATTCATGACTTAAGAGTTATGGTTTTCCTCCATATGCTGATGCTTAAAAAAGATTTCCCTGAAAAAAAAACATGTATTTAAAGAGCTGCTTGCTTTTGATACTAAAACTCTTGGGATTAGCAGTATAAGGATTTCATTTCTCTTGCATGATCTGCAATTGCCTCATTCATGATTTTAGACAATTCACTTTCATGTCTTGCTTGTCATTCTTGAATGTAGAAATGACAGAGACCTACATGTTCTCAGTTCTTGTTTTATACATGATTCTAAAATTCTGTAATTTTTGTGTGTTGGGAAGGTACCAGGAATCAAACTCAGGACCTCACATTTGCCTGGGAGGTGCTGTGTCTCTGAACTATAGCCCTGACCTGATTTTAAAATTCTGAAAGCGTTGTACATTTTCTCATAAATTTAGGGCTTAGGTTAATTCTTCTTGGCTTGAGAAAACTTCCATTTGAATACTATTCCAAAATAGCAAATAATAGTTCATGGTTAGCAATTTAAGTTACTAGGATTCTACACACACCTCAAAAATTATTATGTACTCATAACTGTCTGGAGCATGATAAAGTAGGTATTATCCCCAAAGCACTTACATGCCTTGAAATCAGGCTTCCTATTCTTCAGCTTCCTTGTATATTAAATGCATGTAGTTATGTCTCACTGTGTTGCATGAATTAAATCTATATAAAATACAGTACTTTTCAAGTAAATGGTAGCAATTAATATTAGCATAATATTTTAGCTATATTTTTTTACATTTTGATGGTGTAACTGACTTTTTCATAATTTCCTCAAGATATTCAACCTTGCTTTCTATTCTTTGCAGTTATACATTTCCATTTGAACTAAATAAAACAGAACACACTGAGTTTCAAACAGATGTTTATGACTGTACAGATGAGACTGACGTCCTGGAGGTCAACAGCCAGCTATGTCCAACTGGGGGCTATAGATGGTGGAAATATTATCCAGTCACTCCAAGTATCTTATACGCATTTAGATTTAAAATGTAATCATTCACAGTGCAAAAGCTGCATCTCACTTTGCTAAGAATACCCATTGCTGGCTTATTTGGCATAGTAGTGTTTTAGGGCTGTTCTTTGTGATCCTAAGAGATCAGTTCTTCAAGTCTTGGGAAAGCCTTCATAAAATTCAGCACTTAATGCCTTTTGGCCACCATGAGGCCATTTGAGGGGTGTCAAGTATTCTTGCTAGCACTCTCTACCTCATCCATCCTGGAATTTTTATAGATGCTCACCCTTGCTGTTAGATTGTTCAGTATTACACTTGTAGACTGTGTGCTGAGCTCCTTTACATCGCTGAAGTGCATGATGTTTAGGAAAATCTCACAGAGCTGAGGCAATCACCAGGTTCTCACCACTGATATGACCTGTGTCAACCTATGTGTGGGTGCCACTTCTTATAAGCTATTTTGTCTGTAATGTTAGTTGGAGACCTCCCTGTATGCCTATGCACAAAATAATCACCTATGAAATTTCAACAGACACAGTCTTGAACACTTCCTCAGACTGGCTAAAAACAACTGAGAAATGTGGCAAAGCTTATCTGAGATGGTTATTGCAAGGCAGCATGCTCAGTACAGTTGGCAAGAAAATTTGAAGATTGGGGCCGGGGAGATGGCTCAATGGAATAAGTGCTTCCCTGGCAACTGCAAGGGCCTGAGTTCCATCCCTGGTTCTGCCAAAAAAATTAAATTTAATTGGGTTGTACTTTTTAAACTTTGGTGTGCAACAGGAGTATCTAAAGAGCATTTGATTTGGTCACTACTGTACAAGATGATCTAGTAGAATAAAATCAAAGCAATATACATAAAAACGATGCTTTTCCACTTCAGTCTACTGCCTAAATCCTTTTCATAAAATGATGTTCATCATTGTGTGATGGTCTCTCATCTTTATTATCTAATTTCGGAACTATACATTTGCTTTGTAAAATACATGCTGAGGATTTGTAATAGCAATGCCAAAACTTCACTTTAATATCTGTATTGACCAATGAGAACAAGCCAACAAAAATAACACTGCAATGATGCAAAGTCTGAAAGGGCATTTAAGAAAAACTCTACTCTGTTTTTAAAATGAAGGGAGGTAGCTCAGTAGAATAAGTGCTTGCCTGGTGAGCGCAGGGTCCTGGGTTCAATTCCTGGTACCACAAAAAAAATAAAGAAAAGAAAAGAAAAAAGAAAACACTGGCAGATATATTTAATTGCATTTTTCATTATCTAATGTACTTATTTCTTTTTCATACTTATTTAAGATATAAAACTACTGTAATATTTAAAAGATTTCAATTTTAAAGGCTTTACATTGAGGGTGCTTTACTCTTTTTGCTAATATTTTTTGAACCAACATTTTAATTTTCCATTAAAATTAATTTTTTGTGCAAAGGGCAGGAAAAGAAGCATATGTGACACTAATAGCTTATTGAAATACATTTAGTAATCTATCTCAGTGAATGATGTTCATTTTTGTATTTGGACTTCTTGTAATATGTATGTGGTCACTTATTTGAGTATCTTGTCCATTAGTGTCTGTTTGCCAGAACTAATAATTGTAATGCATGCAAGTCTGCATATTGTAAAGGAAGGAGATCCAGATGAAAGATATGCAAAGGAAGGGACTCACAGGGTAGACTTTTCTAGGGCCCCAATGTGAATCTTCCACTATGTGTAGAATCAGGACTCAGGCAGCAAGCCCAGCATTGATTTGAGACAATGTACACACAAACCTGTGATGTACATCAGAAACATCTGATGTCTTCCTGAGTTTTCATTTCACAGCCATGGTTAGTTGATTCATTGGTCCACAGCTGACCTCAGACTCTAAGCTGACTAGAATAATAAGATTTTAATTCCTGGCCTTGCATCACATAGTCGATATGGGGTGTCTGTATCCCAAACTAAGTTTGTTGGGGGGGGGGGGCTCTGCTCCCACCCTGAACAAAATCATTCTTATCAGGACTAGCATGGAGTAACCCCCAGAAACTGAGCCTGAAGGCTATGTGCCTCTTTGCGCAAGGCCAGATTTTTCACTACACACAGTTTTCAAGCAGAAAGAAGAAAATCTCCAATGAATTAAGTAGAATGATAGTATGGATCCTAGTTTATGATCTATAAAGGAATAAAGGTAATAATTGCATAAACTTCTTAGTGTTCTCATCACTGACTTCAATGTGCAGGATTTAGAATTAATATTCCATGAAGAATTCAAATATCATATAAGATCCTGAAGGGACCTTGTGGATGAAAATCATTTCCAGATGTATTTAAATGATTGATATCAACTTATATGTAGGTGGTATAATATATAATTAATAAAGTGTTACTTTGAACAATGTACCACATCATCATGTTGCTACAGTAGTAAAACAAAGTTTCCTAAAAACCTGTTAACATCTTTTTCCAACATAGGTAAATTTGTTAGTGTACAAAAAGAAATGTACTTTCACAAGAGAAAAGTTATTGGGGGAAGAAGTACACAGCCTGAGGACATCAAGGAGGAAATGCTTCACAATACTCCTTTCTCCTTGTCATTAATAAATGATACACAGGAGACTAAGTTTAGCCTAAACATATTGTTATAGTATTAATCACGTTCGTGATGGCTCAGGAATGATGGGAGTAGTCACGAGAGGTATTTCCGTGTCATAATTCACTTGTTGAACTGAACTGAATATTTACGCTTTCAGCAAAGTAAATGTTAAGTATATAATCACTGGAGAACTCATGTTTCTCTCCAAGTACCATGAAAAATGTACTAATATATGATAGAAAATATAGCACAATTTATTCTCTTCAAAGCTGGAAAACATCATGCAAATAAAAATATTTGCACCGTGCTGGTCTCAAGAATACATTTAAATATAAATGACCGCAAAAGTCTCCGCAGTGGGCCAGCCAGATAGCTCAGTGGACTAAAGCGCATACTGCAGCAGACGCAGGAACCAGGATTCCATTCGTGGCATGCTGTGCTGGCCCCGTCCCCAGGGCATGCTAGGACCGCAAGTGAGAGTGGGCATGGTGGAGCATGCGTGTAATTCCAGCGCTTGGGAGGCTGTGAACAGGAGGATCTCTACAAGTCAGATCAGTGTAGTAAGACCCTGTACTAAAATATTATTAATAAAATAAAATAAAAATATCTGTAGTAAATTATCGTTTAATTTTTCAGTAATATTTTATTTAATAAATATAGAGTTGCATATAATTGACTCACTGGAAAGACAAAAACCGAGATTTTATGAGTTATACAGATCTCTTAATCACTTCAGTACAAAATACTCATGAACTTCTGGCAATTTTAGATGTTTAATTTTATTTAGGTTATTTTATCTTTTGTTGTAATACAACACTGCTTAATTTTCAGAGTATTTTAATAACTTTAGTCAATTCTAAATTTCAAAGTTTTACTTGCTGAGAATTATTGGTCTACATTTCTTTCTTTTGCTTATGCTTGTGAACTTTGCTTTTACTTATGTATTAGAACTGAGTAAAAATTTCTTAGTCATTGTCACTAGAAACATGTTTATTGTCACAGTACGTACCTTAGCTGTTGATCACATCTGATAGTTTTATTCGCTTGACAGGAAATATGTTTAGCTTGAGCTTTTCTCTGCGAGTCATGGAATCTTCAGTTAGAAGAAATCATTCTCGTATTGAATCACACAACTCTGCTTTTTTCTGAGTTCATGACAAAAAGGTCTAACACACAAACAATGCTCTTCTTGTATTTTAGCTTTTGCATGGATTCTGAGGAAGTCTGATAATCTGTTCTACGTTGCCAGTGATCTGGCAAAATTCTAGTGCATTGGAATACTTGATGATATTTAATAGTATAGTTTCAATTGTAAAATTTTACTGTAAAACAGTCACTTTAAAAATTTTGGATCTTTGAAAAATGTAAAGCAAATTAACTACCTTTTAACTTACAAGGACACAAGAATTTCATACTGTCAGCTAAGAACTATTTGAATCTTAGCAGAAAGATTAAGTCTTGTTGTAAACTACATGCTTGTACTTTCCCCAACTGAAGCAATGTTAACCTTTATTCATGAAAAAGATTGTTTCTTTTTGGTAATAGTTACTGGACATAAATTATATCGTAATGTTAATGTAAAAGCTACTTTGAATCTTAGGGAGTAAACAGGAAAAGGAAAGGAGGTACATAGAGCTACTATGTAACTTGTTGACTGACTAATGTAGCCATCTGACCAGAGTTCTCTTTGGTAAAGAGAATGAACAAGTCATTACTAAATCAAAAACATGTTTCCTAAGTACTTAGGTCATCATATTATTTCTTTTATTTTTAAAAATATACAACAAGGGGCTGGGGAGATGGCTCAGTAGAATAAGCACTTGCCTGGCAAATGCAAGGGCCTGAGTTC
>NDGN011402358.1:0-11312 GCA_002564285.1 Tympanoctomys barrerae | reverse complement strand
TATGCATGCTAGAAGAGGAAGAATTTTTGCATGATTTGATTGCTGCTATAATCCCCCATATCTGTCATTTGACAAGAAGTAAAAATTCAATTTAGTTCATGAACAAAACTGCGGGTAAAATTATAGCAAAGATTCCAGCATTCCTGACTCAGTTGATTTTGCTGCTGTTGTTATGCTTAGGAGAAAGGGAAGGAAAGGAAAAGGGAAGGGAAGAGGGGAGGGAAAGGAAGAGCATGATAATGTATCAGATGTACATAATAATAGCAGATTCTTGGGCCAGGGAGATGGCACAGTAGAATAAGCACTGGCCCGGCAAGTGCAAGGACCTGAGTTCAATCCCCGATTCCACTAATAATAATAATAATAATAATAATAATAATAATAATAGCAGACTCTTAAATATCAATTATTTAATAAATTTTAAAAATTAAAATCTCCCAGCTAACAGCCATCTACATTTAAGTGGCCTCATTCTGTGTCCCCTCTGCTTTTGCTTCCCATCCACCTCTCCTACTCTCTAAGTTTCCCCATGCCAGTAACCGCTCTTCTCATACCACCAGGAATGATCCTCAAGCCCTGCAGCTTTGTACACATCCACATGAGCGTTTCAGGGACCTCTCAAGGCTAGAAACCGAGCGTCCAGGAAGAAACTGAGAGGGTGACGCTCTCAGAGCTCCCAGCAGTGCCGAGCAGCCTAAGTCCTACAGCCTGCTCTGTGCACTTTGCCTCAAAGCTCAAAACAAAAGACCCAGGCTTGTTTCAGTCTACACCTAAAGGTTAGAAATGAGCTAAGTCTCAAAACAAAAGCAGCCTGCAGGACAGGCATGATATATGATGCTTCTTCAACATTAGTTACAGAACAAATTCTACAGGTATAAGTTTATTCCTTTTAGGCTTTTTTACCTGCAAGTCTAATACCCTGCAGTAGAACACTACATGGGAAACTGATTCCTAACCACCTAACACATTACTGACTTCCTTAAAAACTGAACTCATTATTAATGAGTACTTTAAGTACTTGTAAATTACTGGTGACAAGAATTTGACTATAAGTAAGAAAAAAATACAAATGGTTTAAACAATAAAGAAATTTTTATCTCAAAGTTAGGAAGCTAGTAAAATGGTTAATTTAGGCATTCAATAAGTCATTTAAAATCCATGTTACTTCCATCTTTTTCCTAAAATCATTTCATTGTATCTTTTTTCTCATAAATGCTCTAACTTCCTAAATTCCCGCATATCTTATCGTCTAGAATGGCACTTCTATCCAATCACTCGGGAGAATCTGATTAAGATTCTCTGAAGACTGTGCCAATAACTGAAACTTCTCTGCAATAGGAGTAACCTATTGAGGGTCTGTTAGAAAGAAAGGAAGATGTGATAAATGTGGTGTAGTGATTAAGAAAAAAAATTACCAAAAATATTAAATTGAAAATATCCATTAATTTGAGAAAATTTTTTAGATGAAGCTTTCTGGGTGTGATTTAATCTTTTCAACTCCAACTAAATAATTGCATTTGGTGTCTCTAAATGAAACCTGCAGACTTGTGCCTTTCTACAAACTAGTTGTGATGGGTTCAAGATGAGATAAACACATATCCTACTTTGAGTATAGATAAACTGAAAGAAATTATATATTGTTACAACAATTTGAAAGACTTACTTTACATCTGCTATGTTTAGTGAAAGTTTGGAGGGCCAGAGAGATAACTCTTTGGACTAAGTGCCTGCTTAGGCAAGTACAGGGACTGGGTTGGATCCCCGGCACCACCTGCCATGCCGGCCCTGCCCCTGGGCATGCTGAGCCAACCACAGAGACCTGATGTGGTGGTGCACACCTGTAATCTCAGCAGTGGAGAGGCTAAAAACAGGACACTATGAATCCAAGTTGCATACTGAGACCCTGTACAAAATACATTTTTTTTTTAAGTTTGGCACATGTTTTTACACCTCAGCTTTTTGTTTTAGTGATCACCTTTTATTATATTCCACAAAATCTTCACTGCATCATAGAACAGATATTTTCAAACACCATAAGAAGCTGGGCATGGTGGCACAGGCCTGCAATTGCAGCATTCAGGAGGCTGAGACAGGATCGTTGTGAGTTTGAGACCAGCCTGGGCCACAAAGTGAGTTCAAGGCTAGCCTGAGTCTTTATTTAAAAATAATAATAATAATAATAATAATAATAACATAATAGATATTTGCCTGAAGCAGATTAGCTTCTGCAGTTTGCTTTTTTCTTAAATGATACACACAGAACAGCTTAACACAGTTGCCTACTCCAACTCAATCAGTCTACAACTTTTAGAGCTAAATATGTGAATATATTTTTATGAAATATACCTAATGCAAAAACTACAGGAAGACCATCCAACTGCCTAGAACTAGTGGGTCCACCGCTCCACCCTCATCCCCACCCTCCCTCACCCGAACTGGGGCAGCCACTGTACACGGCACCAAGAAGAACAAGTGCAGAAAGCTGTGCATAGACTTAGCTAGATCAGCAGGACCACAAAAACATGCTACATGCTGTAACATGTTAATACAACATAAGAAGTCTTTAGGATGAGTAAAATAAGGAGTGAACTCACTGTTCACATTTTTCCCTTCAAACAGGAAAATGTTACCTACATTCAACTAGTACTTTGGCTCATTGGCTATGGAAAATGTGTTTTGTGAGTAGTTTTACATCTTACCACTTTTATTTTTCAGGTAGCAAATCATATTAATTACATCTTTCACTTCTCCATGAAGAAGAAAATGGCAGACAATCAGCATGTTTATATGGTACTCTCAAAACTAAAAAAAGAACCTCTTACCTACTTCAATATATTTATTCAGTGATCTTCAAGTAACTTTTAAAATTGCTCACTGCAGAGACAGTTCCCTGTCTCAAATTTTATTCAGGTTGGACCCTTGACTAGGGCTTTTTCAGACCCCAAGACATGCCTGAGTGCCAGCCAGGACTCCATGGGGCAAAGCACAAAGGTTATCGACAGTTAAAAATTCCAGACAGATTCAAGTTGAAGCTTCATGCTAAAGACCATTCTGAACTTTAGTGTACTTACTCATGGCTTTGTTGGCAGGTTGTGCTTTCTTTTCCTTTCAATTTCACACTGGTTTCAAAGTGCACCGATAGTCTTTTTTTTATAAAAACAACTCAATTCTAAAGAACCAGTTGGAGTATGTGCCTCCCGTACCACAAGAAAATGTGGTTTCAAGTATTCAGCAAGCAGGTTCACCAAATGAGCTCTTTGACAAGAGTGCTCCTATTTTCCAACCACATCAAATTCAAGAAAGAGTCTGATGACTTAACCCTCCCAGCAGGTCCACCACAGAACTGTGTGGCTGCAGTGCTCTGTACCTGCACAGCATGCACCATTCCGCCCCCCAGGACCAGTCCCCACAAAGAGCTGAATTTAAGCAAATTGAAAAGAAAGACAAAACTCCCCTTTAGACCCTGCTACATGGGTTTTGGACATGAAGAGCAGCTGACTTGGCCAACGATGCTCATCCTTTTTCTTGAAACAGCCAGCTGTGACTTCATTTGGGATTTATGCTATGATTTTTCTAATTATTCTCTTTGCATATGAATATTTATTTGTAAAGTCTCAAACTTTGAGGAACCTCCAACTCTAAAAATTGTTTGGGCAAGCTAACATTTTCATAATCATAAAGCCTCCAGCTTCCCAGATGATAGAAAATCTCTCTTGTTATTTAAATAATGTTATTGCTTTTAGAAGATTTCTATTTCTCCAACATGTCTATTCTCCTGCTTAGTTACTCCCAACTAAAATGAGCAAAACTTCTGACTAAATTAAAGAAAAATGATTTCAGAGTAGGACTGCCTGCCACCACAGTGTAAGAAGAGAAAATATTAATGAAAACAGGATTATAACTCTGGATAAGCGAGCAAATGCAACTTAAACATGCAACACTAATTTCCTCAAAACAAAAATTAGGCTTTATATATAATTTCATCCTATATCAACCAATGTATAAAGCTCTGATCTTTACTGCATTTCTAAATAATATGGATAATAAAATACTTACTAAACAAATGAATAAGCGAATGGAAACCACAAACTACACCATCTAGTTGGAAAGTTAAATTCTTGACCGCATTAAACTTCCCATAAATAAACTAAGCAGAAGTCACTAGTCCGAGATTATAATTAGACAGTAAAGAAGGAGATGTGGCAGGGACAAGAGCAGAGGTACAGGGGGAACGATCAAGGGTTAAATATTTTAAAGATATTCCTGTGCACTTTGGGTTGGACCAAGTGGCATAAGTGTTTCCTCTGAGGGTCATATAGTAGAAGTCTGGTCTCCAGTGTGGTGAAGGCAAAGTAATTGGAACCTTTAAGCAGAATGTGATTGGGTCTTTGGCCCATGAAATGGATTAGTAGGACCCTACTTACTTCCTGCAAGAGTGGGTTGTCCATAAAAGCAAGATGGGACACACTCTCCTCTCTGGCCTCCTGTCTCACCATGAGACCAATTCTATACACACTCCTGCAGTGCAGTGGTCCCTGCCGTGAGGCCTTCACCAGAGGCAAGTCAGTGGGCCCACTCTTGAACTTTCAGCCTCCAAAATGAGAGAGCTAAATCAATCTCTCTCTCTCTCTCTCTCTCTCTCTCTCTCTCTCTCTCTCTCTCTCTCTCCCTCTTTAGAATACCCAGCTTCAGATATTTTGTTTGAGCAGCAGAAAGCAGGCTAAGATGCTGAGGTTTTATTTGGGAGCTGTGAACACTCCCATCCTGCAAAATGGCAGCCTGCTCGCACAGACCCAGGTGGCCCTCCTTGAGGCTTAAGGCAGCTCCAGGGGCGCCTATGCATAGCCCTGCTGACTCACTTTCCTAGGAACTTGCAGTAGTGCTGAGAAACTAGTCTCTATCTCTGGTATGTTTTGTGGGCCACTTCCAAGCTTGCCAAAGCAGAGACAGACAATCTACAAAGAGGCAGATGACAAGGACAGCCACAGATAAGGCCAGCCCTGGGCACCTAGTTCTAGCCTCCTGGGCAGCCTGCTCAGCCCTGAATCCCTTGAGATGATTCAATAACCAAGAAGTCTGAGTGACAAAATAGCAGGATGGACTAAAAAGTAAAGTGGGAGAGAGATAATGGAATAATCTGGATCTCACTTGAGGGGCCTGTGGGACCCTGAAGGATTTTTTTTTCTTCAAGATACTAACTTTATTTCCTTTACATATGTATCCAAAAGTGAAATTGATTAATCATATGATTTTTCTATCTTAAATTTTATAAGCAACAGTGATATTGTTTTCCATAGTAGCTATGTCAATTGACATTATCACCAATGTTTGTGGAGTCATATTCTCCATATCCTTGTTAATATCATTTTTATAACATCTCTACTAAGAAGTATGAGGTGATAATCCATTATGGTTTTGATTTTTATTTCCCTAATAACTAGCAACGGCAAACACATTTTTATTTATCAAATTAGCCATTTGTATGTGTTCCTTAGAGTAGTACCTATTCAGATGCTTTGCCAACTTTGTCACCATGTGTTAGTTTAAATGTTTTTGAGTTGTAGGCTTTCTTTATGTATTTTAGATTTTAACCTCAAAATATGAAGGGTTTTAACAGAGTGGTCCATGAGAGGGCAGTCTTATTTACAAATAGCACCCTGGCCAAGGGTAGAGAATGGGCTGGAGTGGAGCCAGGTTATAATTAGGAGGCTTCTGTGGTAATTCAAGAGCTTCCAGTCCCAAGAAAGTGTCTTGCTAAAGCACACGGCTGCCTACTGGCACAATGTAAACAGATGGGCTATTTCCCTTCAAATTGGCATATTTTATGCACCATTTCTAAACATCATGTGAGAATTCATTGTCACCATAGCATTGATGAGTTATATTAGATTGTTAGTCCAAAATCCCAATGATTATGTAATTAAGTCATTCAAACTAGAGACTAAGTCACTGCCGAGCTCCCATTAATTAGCAGTGCCATATTTCACAACTGCCCCGGGAGATTATCTTCTATCGCTCCATTTCCATGGGCTCCAACGCATCTTCCTGAATGCACAGACCCTTCCTAAGCCTCTCACGGTGCATTTTAACAAACAAATTCATAAAGTCACACGGTGCCAGATAATTTGCTAATTTCACAAATATCTTTCCAAATCTCTACAAGATTTAGGGCTCTCTACATTTCTAAATAAAACTGAATATTAAGCTGACTAAAGAGAAGTAGAGTACAAGTTAAGCACTGAAATGAAGACTGCTGTACTCTACAAAAGAATTTAGGTCTCTCCAACTCCTCAAGCCCTGTAGTTGATGTATTCTGGAATACATGTGTAAAACTGGCTTTAAGCCTAAAAATAAGCCACAAAAATAACCACCTTTTAGGACTATTTCACTTACCCTGACATTTACTCTTTGTAAAATTAACAACCTTAGAAATTCAAGTAATTCAAGTATGAGCATTTCCTATAACCTGATTCTACACCCACCCTACTTGCCCCTTTGACTTATATTTCTCTTTATGACAAACTCAAACAGCTCTTAATTGTGCTTTCTGTATTTTGTGTCCAACCTGGGGATAAGGGAAGGTCTTCCTCAAAACCTCAGGTTAGGGTGCTTGGAATTTTGCCAATTACAAATTCATACTGAGAGAAAAAATACTAAACACTGGACCAGAAATTAATATGTTTTATTCCATCAAAAATGTACACAAAAGACTGGGTATGGTGGCACACACCCATGATCCCAGTGTTGGGGAGGCTGTAAATAGGAGAATCACTATGAGTCCAAGCTGCATAGTGAGACCCTGTACCAAATACATTAAAAAAAAAACTAAACCAAAATCCTTAATTTAGATTAACCAGTTGCTGAAGGTTGACATACTAAAAAGTAGATCAAATATAATTCTCCCAGTTACAATAGTAAAGACATTAATACAATAATTGTAAAAAGAATACATCTATCAAGCATTTCATATGTTCTTATAAAATGCTATCACAGTGCTTAGCATGCCTGGAGTCATTTAATAACCAAGACAACTAGATAAGGTTATTACATTATTATCCCTATATTACAGCAGAAGATACTAATACACAGACAAGCTAAGGAAGTTCCCCAAGGCAACATGGCCAATAAGTGGTGACACAGGACACCAGCATACACAGCAACTACTTTCTAAGGCCTCAATGTTACCCTAGATTGAAAATCACTGTAGTCTGTAGTCTGTAGTCTGTAGTCTGTAGTACAATGAAAAAATAAAACCATAGAAACCCCTGAGGATAAGCTGGAGACTTGGTCATGCTGCCTCCACTGTCATCTTCACTGAAAGAAGGGTCAGAGCCTCTACTTGAAACTGTTAATTTTATAGATCAACTTGAGGGGTCACAAGACCCATTCATCTGGCCACCCATTATCTGGCCTACATCTGCACGGTGAGGACATTCACCTTTGCTCAGGTGGGCTAGGGAGAGCAGCTCATTTCCTTAATGTGGGTGAGCACCATCCAATACACTGAGGGCCTAAACAGATCCTGTGCCTGACTGCCTGAGCCAAAACAACCATCTTCTCCTGCTTTTGGTCTGGGCCTTACATCATCCGGACATTAGTTTTCAGCCCTTTGGACTTAGCCTGGAATTTACAGCACTGTTTTCCCATGTGAGTAGTTCTTTTTAACAAATCTCATTGCATATGTAAAGAGATTTTTATAAAGGATTGACTATATGTCCCATATTGGTTGTTATTCTGAGAAGCCGTAATACATCATTTTGCTACTGGTTTCTGAACTCCAGAGAGTCAATTCAGAAAACATAAATGTACAAATAAATACACCCTCATATGTCCAGTGACACTTAATAAAATAGTCATGTGGCACCAAGTTATCAGATTTCTCCATTAAGGATCACAGGAACCCACTCAAGTCAGGATGAACTCTCTGTGCACCACAGGCAGAAAAATGACACAGCATTGCCTTCTTTTTGTTATACAACCCAGGCTCTTTAAGAAAGGCTCAAATACATAATAGCATCTCACCTACCAATGAAAATTACATAGCAGACAATCAGCTAAAATATTTTCTTACAGGCAGGTTGTATTGTTCTGTTTTGTTTGGTTTGGTTACTGGGAATTGAACTCAGGACCTTGTGCTTGCCAGGCAGGTACTGTACTACTGAGCTATATCCTTGCCAACCAGACAAAGTGCCGACAGAACAGTCAACTAAGTTCAATAGTTATTTTTTTAATACTGTTGATTTCCTTTGCCAATAGTCTGTATTAGAGGAGATACAGATACTAGAAATTTTAAATATATAGTGTAAGGGTTAGAGAAACCTCCAATAACCAACTTTAACCACCTAACCTTACTTTAGTTCACCAAATTTTGTATTATAAGAATATAGTTTGAGAATCATTGATCTAAAGCCTTTCTTATCCATAGGATAAAGCTATTAAATTGCTCTAAATAAATTCTATCTTCCATGCTAACTAATCTTTCATGGTAATTTTGGAGAATTTTGCTTTTTCCCTGAACCTTTTTAGATATTAAATTTGTGTTTGGGCATTTAACTAAATAGGGAATTAGAACTAAATCTAAAAGACAAACCAAAGGATTCTATCCTCTGGTTCAAGGAGATAAGGCTTTAGGTAAACAAGCAAAAACCGCTATGGTCATTACTAGTCAAGACAGCAAATGCCAAACAGAATACACTTATATTCCCTGTCCAAATTTTCAACAATGTCATGCACTTGATTAAACAGTGGCAAAATATTCATATGAAGAAATGTTTGTATACAGAAATCTTACACATAGTATTTCAATTTCTATGGGCATAAAAGGAAAATAAATTCTAATGGTAAAATGATTATCAAACTACGGAATCTTAAAAATCATCTCATACAAAGAAATACTAATTTTGTTTTTATTTTGTTGTATTTTTCTTAAAAATAATGGATGTATAATCAGAAACTTAAATTTTCAGGTTCTCTGTGTTATTGACAACAAAGATGGGTTTAAGAATACAGAGAACAAACAAAAGATTATGAAATTTTGTTTTTATCAGAGACTTTCTTTTCTTACTCAAGTTCAGTTCTCCTTTTTTCTTTATAAGCACATGCAGAGCGTATACCTAAAACAACTCCAAGCATACTTGACACAATCACACATGTGACTAAATTCATGCCAAAGTGAGTAAAATGGAAGTTCACAAGTCACTTTCTTTGAAAATTATTTTAAAAGGCTGCTGATACAGTTATCAGGCATTCTCTCATCCTTGACCCTTCCTGTTATCTGAATTTGATGACTGGAGTTACAGCAACTGTCTTGTAATCATAAGACTCCCTTCACTTTGAAACTTGTCCTTCCCTTATATTATTCTGCTTAGTAATTACCAACATTCTAATGATGGTACTCCAGAAGGAAAAAAAAAAAGCCTGAGAATTGAAAAAGCACAAAATTACCACACTCGTGATCAACTGCCTGCCTGAGAATCTTTACATGTAAGAAAATCAATTCTTTCCTTGAGGTACTTTCATTTGGCTATTATGTTATGTATACTTGAACCCAACACTTGAGGTAGTCAGTCTCTTAGAGAGCTCACGCTGCCAGGTAATCCATCTCTTTTGAGCAGTCTCCTCCTACATTACTTCAGACATTCTACATGATGAATAGAGTATTAAAACAGGACAGTATGCCTGGAAAAGTGAAGTAAGAAAGGGCCCTCTACCTTCTAACTTGGTTCTCTGGGTCATTCCACTCAGATGTACTATTCACTAGACCATGAGGACATGCAAGCGGCCTATGGAGACACCACACAAAGAAGCTTCTTTCTACCAGCACAACTTGAGGGCCACAGGGGTAAGCAAGCAGATACTGTCATTTCTGCTGACACCTGACTATATTTTTATCAGATGCTCCAAGCTAATATCATCCAGTCTGGTCAATCCTGAACTCTTGACTCAGAAACTGTGAGAGATAATGAATGGTTATTAGTTTGGAAGCAATTTGTTATCAACAATAGATTAAAAAAATATCTGGGTTGCCATCCATACCAGTCCCTCAAAATGCCTTGCCACTGACATAGCTCCAATGGAATTAATTTTCAAAGGTTCCAAATCATTAGCTAAAACCAGGTAGTGCCATTTCATCATACTTACCAGTATGAAGCCTGGTAGAATGTAAGCTCCATGAGAATAGAAATCGTGCCAGGTTTTGCTCACCACTGTTATTTCCCCAATCTAAATACTCGATAGTGAAGTAGTAAATATATGACTAAATGTCAAGGAGTGAATGATAGGCAAATGCTACTTAATTTTTCTCTTCTCTCTTAGTTAGCCAATCTCACATCTTTAGGAGCATATTGTATACCACAGACCCTGCCAAGTTCCTGGTTGTTATAAAATGAGGAAATAGGAGCTCAACAAGAAAAAATTGAGATGATACACTTTGTGTTTTGTATTACAAAGAAAAATATCAGTGGATGAAAACAGTCAATGATATGACAGAAAGAAATGGGTATAATCACAGAGATAGCACCTCCTGACCCAGAAGGGAACAAAGCCAAAGAGACAGGAAAACAAAGGGACACAAGAATGGGGCTATGACACAGTTCAACTGCTCAAGGGCACAGCACTAATCTCTTTATTTGTGATCTCTGGAGCCCAGAACTATTTGATCCCCAATTTGAAGGACACTTGAAATTAATTTAACAAGTCCAGAAAGGATACAATATAAAACTGGAAGAAAGGAAAAAAAAAAAAAGAAGAATTGTATAAGAACTTAAGAAGAGAAAAGGACAAACAATTGAAAAAAGGAAACAAAATAAATTAAGTATTATCTGATCCTTTCCATAGACCAGCAGAAATGCACAGTACAGCTGTCCAGGCCATCCTGCTTACATACATAGATAAATCTCTTTCCCCACTCTCTCTCCTGTCCCTCTCCTCAACTCAGTAACTCTTTCCTTTTGAATAAGTTCATTCCCCTTTTCCAGTATTGTACCTTTCAGATTCCATTTTTCTCTTTCAGGTTCTCACACTAAGAAGACAATACAATGTTTGCAAATGCAGGTCTGATTTATTTCACTTAAGAGTGTGTTCTTTAGTTGCATCCATTTACTGCCCAAAGACTCTAACTTATCCTGTTTTATAGTTGAATAATACTCCATTGTGTAAAAGTACCACATTTTCTTTATCCATTCTTCAGTTGATGGGCACTAGGATTTTTCCAATTTTACATGCATATATCTGATAATATGAATAGCTTATTGGAAGACAACACTATGTATTACAACAAATACTGTGACATTCATATTACTTTGTTAAGTGAA
>NDGN011402339.1:0-11168 GCA_002564285.1 Tympanoctomys barrerae | reverse complement strand
TTTTTTTTTTTTTTCATTCTTAATTTTACAAAAATATTTTCATGTAAAAGGAGCTTTTTCTTCCTCAACTCTGAGAACCACCCCCTTACTTGTTTGTGTGTTTTCCAAAGTTTGGCTTTTATCTGCCCTTGGTGTTGCTCTTCTGTAGGTTTCAGCCGAGCCTGAGAGGGCAAAATACAATGCACAGCGGTGATCTATAGAGTGCCCTGTGTGGTGCCTGGGTTTCTTGAGATGTAGTACAGACCTCTGAAAGGGTGTTGGAATCTCTTTTGGTTCTTGATAGCCAGGAACCAGGGACCTTTTTGCCTTTGCCCTAGGATACATCCCAGGACCTGGATATGGCCAAACTTAGACCCTCCTCCATGCCTGTAGACCAAGCCTGGCTGCAGGGCATCTCTTGTCTGCATTCTGGGGAGATACAGCCACTTCAAAGAGGGGTTTGTGTTCCTGTCCCTGGGAAGCAGCTGCACTGGCCACGTGAGTCTGCTGGACTTTAGTTATTGATTCTTGGCTTGTATAACGCTTGCTTTTCCCATTAGCCTGTTTAACACTGCATCCTGTTGTCCTGGTTAAGTTCTGTCCTTGAAGCAGGTGTGTGTTCTTGTCTCCACAGGAGGGCAGGAGTGTATCAGCCCTGTCCTAGGGAGGGACCCTGTGGAATGGGGTGAAAGGGAGACTCTGCAGGCCCCCAGGAAAACACGTGGGGATCCCTGAGTGGAGCCCCTTTCCTCAGCCTCCCTGTCAGTGTACATCTCCTCTGTGGTTACTTGAGAGGTGAGTCTGAGTCGTGATGGGACAGAAAGGAACTGGTTGGGGAGGAGGGCCATGCCTGCTAGCTGGCAGAGGGAGTCCTGCCTTATGGCTGGTGTAGGAGTTTCAGAGGCCGCAGACATTCACTTTGAATCATGCTACTTTATTTGTCCTCTAGTTTGGCTGACTATATAGAAGAACTGGCAGAATGAGGAATAAGTAGTAAGTTGTTTTGAAAATGGGATCCTGGGGGATGGGGGGAAAAAAGGAAGGAAATGGGATCCTGTGTACAGCTTCAAGCCCAGCGTGACCACTAGACTTCCTTTCCCTCAGAGTGTGCTGTTCTTGCTGCAGCCTCCCCAGTTAGGTGTTTTCTCCAAGGGTCTGCGTGGGACTTTTTTCAACTTGACACAGATCCACATTCTCTTGTCACTTGGCCCCCACCCCACTTGCTGCCACTGTAAAACCTGAAAAATAAAAATAGATCTGTATGGTAAAATTTGCATGTGGTTCATTACTGCACTGTCATGTTGGTTTCCATTTTACAAATTAGCGTTTTTTTTAGACTGTGTTAAAAAAAAAAAAAAACCCTTAAGGTCTGATTTATTAATTGGTGTTAGGCCAGAAACTTATTTTTCTTAAAGTTTCTAAAATGTGTATCTTGAAGCAGTATTTTTTTAAAAAAGTATCATATAGTACGATAAAGACCTTCATTAGTTCCTCCTGGACCATACCACTCTCATTATGGAGAAAGTCCACTGGGCTCTCTTGAATAATGAAAAGAGAGGGGCCCGCTGGTTCATATGCAAATACCCTGCCACCCACTGCGCAGAGGCTGTGGCCTCTTTGTTAGGCATTGTCCCTACACCAGTCTGGGTTGGCCTGGGCATGGCAGAGCCCTGCGACCATTCTGCTGCCATGCAGGCTAGCAGCCCAGAGGAAGAAAAGGGACTGGAAGAACCAGGCTTTCCAGAGGTAAGGACTGGCATGTGTTCACAGCCTCACCTGGGGACGGACTGGGCTGGGACCAGGATCTTCTGGATGTGCTAGCGTTGAGTGGGCAGCCTGGATGGGAGAACAGCAAGGGTCCGTGGCGTCAGGCCTGGGTCCACGTGTCTGTGCAGACTGTGCTGGGGGTGGCTTTGGGAGAAACTTGAAGATAGTAATTATTGTTACTAGCAACGATTCTGTGATATCCAGATTTATTTCCTTGTGTGTCACTCCCCTGAAAAGTCCCAGTCAGAATAGAAAAGTCCCAGTCTTTCATAGAAATGCCCACAGAACATGTACTTACCACCTTTTGACAATTGCCACTGTTGGAGAAAAGTCGCAGATGAACTTGGGTGTTAGATTCTTAGAAAAAAGGATAAAAGGCAGTAAAATAAAATTGCCTTCTCTGTATTCATTAGTAATTATTAGGGTAAAGGCTTGCATAAGTTAAAGAAAGTTTGAGGACAGTTCACTTTCTGGTATGTAGAATTCTAACATAAAGGCTTGTAAAAGTGTTGATGGTTGGTTTGACCAGTAGACACCTTTGTGCTTGCTTTAATTATTTAAACTTTAGCAAAATGCTGTGGATATATTTTCTGCAGGGTTCTCATTAACTATGAAAGTTGTTTTTCATATAGTTACTAAAGGAGAATGTTATTAATAAAAGGGGAGTTACTAGAACTATCTCTAAACTGTTTTAATAATAAACTATAAGCATATATATATAATGATAAATCTTAATCAAGACCACAGTGATTTATATGTTTTTAGGCAGAATAAGTTCTTTCGAGCTAACTCCCCGCTCCGAATCAGAATGCACTCTACAGTCTAAGAAACAGGTGAGGACTTTGGCATCACCGCTCCCTCCTCACTGTCCTCCTTCCCTCTGCCTCCTTCCTGTCATCCATCAAGTGCTGTGGAAGTCACTGTAGGCAGCAGTGGGGATGCACAGGTGACCAGCTTATGCTTAGTATGCGCGGCAGAGCAGATGTTGAAGCAGCCCAGAGGAATAGCGTACCAGCCACTTAGCTTGGAAGGGAGCTAGCACGAGATCTACCGGAGAAGATTGGGTTGAAGCCAGGTTTTTCACATCTGAAGGGCTAGCCTGGAAATAAAAAGTATTCTAGGCACAGTGCCTATGACGCATGCAGTTGGGAAACTGTCTTTGGGGAGTGACATGGAGCCCTGGTCTATTTGCAGCCCTGGGTGCTGGGAAGGAAGGGGTGGTGGGGTGAGGTTGTCTTGTAGCTGTGCTAATGGCGTGTGCTCGTGACTTTGCAGTGTTTTCTTGTCCTGAGCCCGCTCGGCTCCTTTTCTGTATAACCTTGGTTCAAGATTGAGGAGTCGTAAAATCAAGCTGTTTACTCTGAGCTACTTGGCTTTTGGCACAGGTGCTGGTGTGTTTCTTTAAACCTTGCCCCAAGTGTATAAACCTTTGTTGATCCTTCCTTTCTTTGTCCCAGGAATCAAACCCAGAACCTTATGTTTGCCAGTCAGGCACTGTGCCACTGAGCTGTAACTTGGGTCTTTCTTATTAGACTATTTATCTTTCTTATTAGACTGGTTAGTAGTTTTTTCTGTCCTGTGTACAACTCCAAGGTAATTTCTAATTTGTCCTTTCAGAGCCTATCAACAATTGCTCTCCAGAGTAGTGACTCCACGCCACGCTCCTGTCCGTGGGCCTCCTTTAGGCTCTTTTCTCTCTGTGGTCTCCGTGGCTCCAGAGGGACAGCCTCAGTCAGTGTCAGGCCCACCTCTCTTGTGCTTGCTGACTTACAGTGGCCTGTCTTTACCTCGCTCTCTCCTTTTGGTCATCTGAGGATCTTAAAGAAATCAAAAATGAAAAGTAGGTCTTTCTCACAAGTGTCCTTGAGATCTTTGTCCTACAGAATCATGGCGGGTTTGGTTTGGTGTGGAGTTTATTTTTGTTTGTTTGTTTTGTTTCTTTGAGTTTGGTTTGGTTAGGTTCAGTTTGGTGGCAGGACTGGAGACTGAACCCAGAGCCCTCATGCTGCACTTCCCACCCCTGCCCCCAACAGACTCTTGCTAAGCAGCGTAGCTTCCTAGGCCTTGTACTGAACTACATTTCTAGCCTGTTGAACATTTTTTAAATTTTTACTTTAAAAGTTTTTTTAAATTTAAAAATAATTTTTTTAAAAAAGTTGAGACTAACTTTTGAGGCCCTGATGGCTTCATACTTGGCAGTTCTTCAGTCTCAGCCTCCTGGAGTGTAGCAATTACAGGTACACATGGGAAAACATTTTTTTTAAAAAAAATTTCTCATTGCTGTTATACTTCAGAAGGAAACTAAGAAATATATGCCTGTAAAATGTTAATAAAAACAAAGGAGGATGAACTAAAGTTGGTCAGAAAAATTGAGAGACTTAGGTAGTGTACAGGTTGTGTTTGCACACAGGTGTGTTTGTCTCTCTCTGAAACTGCATTTGACCAAGGCCCTCGGGAAGCCAGCTGATCTGCATACTGAGGGTTGGGAAGCTCTGCTTTGATGGGTGTGCTGGCAGCCCCCAAGTTACAGGAGTCACTTATCTGTGCTCATGCTGTGCAGAGAAGCTGCACAAATACGAACCATCAGCCCTGAGAGTTAAAAAGAGAGAGAGAATCGGTGTATGTCTATTTATAGGTAGAGATCAGACCAACTTACTGTGTTTGGCCAAACAGTGATGTCCTCCTTAGGGGGAGGGCAGGGCGTGTGTACGGAACAGATGAGATGCTCGTAGCTTGATTATAGCAGGTGAAAAGCTGCTCCCAGCCTGCTCCCTGCTGTTCCCAGTGGTGGAACACTGGGAGATAGTTTCCCACCACAGCTGTGTGCCGTGACCTCCCCACACACCCCTATCAACAGGACAAAGAATAACAAGGGAGCTTGAGTTTTTAAAGAATTATGCCGTGTTCGTTTTGCTTTCCCTCAGTGTTATCCTCCTTAGTTTCTCAAGGACAAGTTCTTTGTATAGGGAGAAAAATATTGGAAAACCAGCACTTCCTTAGGGACGTGCCAAGCCTTGCTTCTGGGCTGCCCTCAGGCCTGCAGCTGGAGCAGCTTAGGGCTGCACCGCATTGATCTAACATTGGGTGTTAGGAATACTTCTCTTTGGTGTTTATCATGTTATGTATCAGTAAGTCTTTGATAGTAGAATACCACGTAGACTTATGAGCTACATTGGACACATGGATAGAATGGTCTGTTCTCTTAGCTGAAGAAGTCTTTTATTTTCAGAATAAATGAAAAATGCTAAATGTATAGTGTTAACCAGTATAGGAAATATTTGTATGTTTAGTTCTTTTATAATGTGATACAAGGATTTTTGTTTATTGTTTATTTCTGCTGTCTTTAATGATGATATGCTCTATACTAGATTAAAACTATTAATAAAATAATGATTAAAACAAAAATACATTGGATTGGGCCAGCCAAATAGCCCAGGGACTTAAAGCACTTGCTTAGGCAGAGCACAGGGACTGGGGTGCAATGTCAGGTGTGCCATGCTGGTGGCCCCGGCCCCTGTTGTGCTGAGACAGCGATTGAGACTGGGCATGGTGGCACGCGCCTATAATCCCAGTGCTTGGGAGGCTGAAAAACAGGAGGATCGCTACGAGTCTGATCTGTGTAGTGAGACCCTGTAGACTCTGTAATAAATGTTAAAAAAAAAAAAAACATTGGATTGTTTTAGTTAGCATTCCATCACTGTAATGAATCCCCGAGATAATTAGCTCACAAACAGAAAGGGTTCATTTTGACTGCAGAAAGGGTTCTGAAGTGGTCCGTGGGCCCCATCGCTTTGGGCCTGTGATGACGCAGCACAGCATGGCAGGCGTGAGTAGAGCTAGAGCCACAGAATGCAGGGTCAGGAGGCGAAGGGAGACTAGGAACTGGGCTGTGGGCCCAGCTCTCCCACCTCCCACTAGTGTACCAGTAAGGGACACCTAGAAACAGATCATAGCAGTGAGAAAGTGGAGGAACACTATGCTCAGCTGTCCAGGCAGGTAGGTGTAGTGCCAGTATCTTTCCTCTGAATTCCCGAAGAATCCAGCAACTTTATAGGACATTCATGGCCATACTATAGCTCAAGCCATCTCTCTCTCTCTCTCTCTCTCTCTCTCTCTCTCTCTCTCTCTCTCTCTTAAAAAAGGGCCAACCACATAGCTCAGGCCAGGGGTTCATTGGCCTGTCACGCCCAGGGCACACTGAGACAGCAATTGAGACTGGGCGTGGTAGCACACCTGTGATTCCAGCTCTTGGGAGGCAGTAAACAGAAGAATCACTAGGAGCCTGATTTAGTAGTGAGACCCTGAACACTCTGTAGACCCTTCCCTTTAAAAAAAAAATAGAAAAAAATAATTTAAAAAAATCATTTATTTACTTGGTAAAGGGTCTCACTATGCAGCTCAGACTCATAGTGATCCTCCTGTCTCAGCCTCCCCAGTGCTGGGATTAAGATGTGCGCCACTAGGCCCGGATTTGGTGGTTGGCAATGTGTGCCTGGGGTTTTGGGGCTAGCAGGGCATGTGGTACTAGGGATTGAACACAGGTCCTTGCACTTGTTAGGCAGGTGCTTAGACCGCTGAGCTATCTCCCTGGCCCCTCATCTCACCATCCCACCAATGCTACTTGTAGCAAAGTATCTGGTCTTGCTACTGCCTCCCTTTCTCCTGAGTTTGCTGTCAGCGCACCCGCTCGTACTGTGCCCTTGCCCAAAACATGTCAGTTGCATTCTCTGGCTCCTGTATTAAAAGCCAGAAAGGCCTTTGGTACCATAGAACAAAGCCCAGGACTTTGAGCTCACCCTCTTGTGGTATGCCTTCGTGTTCCAAAACAGGGCCTTCAGCCTCAGGCCTGGCACTCACTGGCCCTGTCTGGAACTGTCTTTCTCAGGATATCTGCATGATATCCCAGGCATACTCCCAGGCCTCTGTGGGGCTTGCTCACATGGCCTTCTGGCCATTTCTCAGTGAGCCTTTTCTTGACCCTTGCATTTTGGTTTTAGCCTCCCACTACCCATAAACACATATTTCCATCCACCCTCTTCCTTTTGCTTTTTGCCAGAGCCCGATCACCTAGCCCGTTTTATATTTCCCTTGAATACTCCTTGTTTATCTGCCAGGTTACTCCTGGCAGAAGAGTTGTTGGGCTTGATCTCAGGCAGTATATCTCCAGCGCCTACAACCATGCCTGGCTTTTTTTTTTTGGCAGAACTGGGGATTGAACTCAGGCCCTTGCACTTGCCAGGGAAGCGCTTACTCTGCTGAGCCATCTCCGTAGCCCTTATGCCTGGCTTATCTGAAGTGCACATTGTTTGGTGAACAAATAGATGAAACTGGCCCTCTCTCACTTCAAAACTAAGAATAAGTTTAGAGCCAGGTACATTGTGGGACATCCTCCTACCAGTGCTGTTCTCATTCCCATCGTGCAAGAGGACTGACATGGTAGAGGAACATCTTTTAAAAATTAACTACAGCTGTGAGCCATTTAAAACATTGTACACAGCGAGTTAGGAAATGCTGATAAACTGCTGATCTGTAAGGCAGATGGGGGAATACAGTTGGCATGCCCCAGTCCTGTGTGCCATGGCTGAGGTCCTGGGGGTAGGAGGAGGGGCAGCAGAGAGGCCTACCAGGCCCTTGGTTATGTGGTATCTCGAAGTAAACTCAGTCCTTTCTGGTGCATGTGCTGAGAACTATTGCTGTGTGTGCTTGTGTGTGTGTGTATGCGCGCACACACACACACACACACACGGGTATGTCCATTTGCCAGTATTGTCATCAAAGAGTTCCTTTGGCTGAAATGTGTGTTTTCCTTCTTGTTGATGGTGTTTCTTAGTAACCACTGCCAAAGTCCTCTCTGCAGTGTTGCTACTCTGATGTGTCTTGAACTTTATGCTTAATAGTCATTTGGCTGTAAAGTGTAGGAACAGAAAAATTTACAGTCATGAGTGTAGACAAAGCCCATCTCGTAACTGGTGGCGGGACATGCACCGAGGAGGCCAGTGCCCATCGAGCCACATGGCTTGCCTGACAGGGTTAGCCCTGTTTGGGCAATGGTTGCAACAGGTTCTGATAGCCCAAAGCCATCGTTCTTTAAAGAACATGTTTCACTGTGGTGGACTGTACTTCTAAAAGGAGGAAACTGTCCATCTTCATGGAGCTGCTTATAGTGTAGGGAGGAGGGAAACAGTTGCATATATAATTAGGAATCGAGATAGGCACCACAAAGGAGAGGTGAAGTTGTCCTGGAAGCTTAAAATAGGGCAGTTTGTCCTAGTTGTGGAATCGTGCATTTTGAGCTAGGATCTGCAGGTTACCAAGAAGGAAGATTTTATGGGCATTTATTCAGGTTGAACACAGCATGGGAATTAGTTTCCAAGCCGAGAAGTAGGCTGTGCAACCTCTCTGGGGCAGTGGAGGAGGAGGTGTTTTGTGTTTGTTCAGGAGATGTTGTATGTTTGCAAGACATTGGTGGCATGGGCTAGGGACAGACTGGTGGACAGGAGAGAGGCTGTGGCACAGAGGTGGTGGTGGCTGCACAGGCTCACTAAAAATGCACTGCATCTGGGGTCTGATTCTCGCATCCAACATTGGGGATCAAACTCAAGACCTTGCCCTTGTAGGCGGGTGCTTATGCCGCTGAGCCATGTCTCTGACACTTGGGGTCTGAACTTTAACCTGCCTGTTAGATGGCTGTATCTGGGATGAACTGGCTCTCAGTAAATAACTGTTGATTGAAAAAAGGGGATGATGTTAGTCAAACCAAATGGTGTGAATGTCCAGACTGGCTGTCTTTTTCACTGTGAGTGCATACAGGGGCCTTCCGGTTTTGTCAGTCTCTTGTAAGCTTCATCAGTATGTGTAAATATTGATAAATTGGATCATTTATGGTACCTTACTAGTGTGATAGACTTTCGGAGCCAGCAGAATTGAAGGACAGACCTGGATGGTCACAGATTCCGAATCTCAGATGCCCAACACATGGCATGTTTTCTGAACAGCTAACTTTGCTAAGCAGTACCTGTTTTTTTTTTCCTTTTCTTTTCTGACAAATGTTTTCCATGATAATGCTTTTAAGTTTCAAGTAAATTTTTTTTATAAGATTACATCTACCAACCCTTCCTATCTTTAGAACTATAGTTATTTCATCTGGGAGGTGGTGTTCACCTAAAAAAAATTTTCTGTGGGAACATAGTTTGAAAAATCATAGTAAGTATAGAAGGATTCAGAGTCAAAGAAACTCTTACACAAATTGTTTTCTTGTGCCTGTGTTTCCTATGTTGAGCTAATTTCTTTTGAAACTATAAAGTATTTGGTTTTCAAGTCCCTTATTAATAGGACATGTAGAGGTAGTATATTTTAATAGATTCTATTATGAACCCAGTAAATTTAGGCATTTGAAATAATGGACTAGAGGATAAGGGGAGCACCTTTTGGTACTCCTTGACTTTGGAAAATATCAAATGGTGACATAAAACGCCTGTGCCTTTATGACTGCTCACTGTCAGTATTCTCTTCATCTCTTGCAGGAAAAGAATGGAAACAGCAGACGTACTTTCAATGGAACCAAACAAACCACTGAACAGTAACTGTAATTGGTAAGAGTTGTATATACATTTATTACACAAGCTATAATATTTGTACATGCTTGGAAGAGTACTTGGCAGTAAGTAGGTAAATAGTATGTAAGTGTTTGCTGTTATTAATAAGTTCTTGTAAGTGTTTTGAAGTGCATAATGAGCCAACTATCGTCATACAAAAAGTGCCTACCAAAACCACAGCTTTTGCTTGCAAAGCAAGTGTGAACATTATTGGTAAGTTCTGATGTGGCCTCTCTGTGGCCTGCTCAGTGGCACCGAGGATCCTGACCACTTCATCTTTGAGTTTGAACACCCCTTGATGATGACCTCATGTCAGATGGGTTTCAGTTTGGAGACTGAACATGTATGTTGGCTACTTTGAAGTCAGCATGGCCTAGCAAAGGATGACATGAGGAACAGCACTACTGCTATCTGCAGGTGGCAGACGGCAACTTGGAATAAGAAAATGAAGACTGTTGAATCTGCCTAAGAGCCACCCTGAGAAGCTGTTGGCATTGCTGAGGCAGTGGGTACATTCAGCAAACACTACTGCAGCACACTGTGCATGTCAGATACTCCATTTGGTCAGCAAATTCAGTGTTGAATTGTCGCCTTTCTCCTCACTCTAGCGGTAGCTCTTTGGATTGGTAGCAGCTTCTGTGTCTATTTTGCTTCTGTTTGGAGACAAGGCTTTCCTGATTGATGTCGTAGATCTCATAGTTCCTGGTCTTCAGCCTCAGAAGAGTTCATGCTGTGCTAATGAGTTGTCCTTTGATAAACTTGTAATGTTTTAGTGCCGTGATGGCGTGCACGTGCTTTTGCCCATCCACCCGTGTACCCGTGTTCCGCACTCCCACACGTGATGAGATTCTTCATCCTGAAGACCTCCTCAGGCTTGCTGTGGTCCTTCATGTGTTGCACTATCTGCATTTTGAAACTAACTTCCATTTTCTCAATTACCATCCTCCTTCAACTTTGTGTTTTACTTTTAACATTCTCTTCCTGACCGAGAGACAAGAATCATTTTATTTGCTATTTTTGAGTATATTTTCCGACTGCTGTTAGCACTTGTATACTAAATGTAACTGTAATATGCACGGTGAAATATGTATCTAGTTACACGACAACTGGGGAGGCTGAGCTGAGAGGACTATTCTCAGAAGTTTGAGATCAGCCTGGGCACACAGCAGGACCCTGGCTAAGTAAATGTACATTGTATGATCAAAATATACAATGACTATTTAATTTTGAAAATGTGTGGTAGTTAAAGACATATCACTTACCCTCAAGAATACTCCCTCTTACATCAGACACATTTATCCCTTCTTACAACTTTCAGGCCTATAAATTTTTTGTTGTTGTTGTTTTTGCGGAACTGGGGATTGAACTCAGGCCCTTATGTTTGCCAGGCAAGTGCTTATTCTACTGAGCCATCTCCCTGGCCCCTCTTACAACTTTCAGAAGTAGTTGTTATGGTGTGTCTGTCCTGATGGCCTGAGTTGATTCCAAACATTTAATTTTTAGGGTCATTTTAACGTTGGGGAAGAGCCAGATGCTACATGATGCCATGTCTGGTAAATAAAGCGGATGAGGGCACACAGTAATGTCTTACAGTATTTGACAGAAATTGATGTAAACATTTTGAACTGATCAAGGACTGTGATAGCCCAACTAGACATTCATGAAAGAAGACATGCAGAACTGCTTCAGAAAGTGGCAAGAATAATGGAACAGCTGTTGATGTGAGGAGGAATGTTTTAAGGATAAATTGTCTTTTACTGTTACAAATTTTATTTATTTATTTATTTATTTATTTATTTATTTATTTGGTACAGGGTCTCACTATGC
>NDGN011402334.1:0-10280 GCA_002564285.1 Tympanoctomys barrerae | reverse complement strand
AACCTCCAGTAACTGTGAGCTAAATAAACCTTTCCTTCCTTCATTTTGAGTGTTGGGTATTCGGCCCAGCAATGAGAGAAGAGTAACTAAGACACTCACCTAAGAATGGAGGCCACATTCACCATTTCCTCCATTATTTTGAAGCACTGAAGTGCACTACACTATACCATGCCCCAGGATCAGGGCAGTGCAAAGATATGAGACAAGTCGGGGCTGTGGGAAGGACTCCCCAGCTGGGTAGAGGAGAAGAAAGGCAGACAAGTGACCCAAGGCAAGGACGCAAGGACGCAAGTGCCAAGTTCACAAGATTGCCATGGGGTGTAGAGGAGCCCTGTTATTTTTCCTTCAAAGGGGGTGGCATTGAGCAGGCTCTTAGAGACAAGAATGTAATATAGAGAATTTCAGGTATAATATAGCATGCGTATATGAAAAGTGCTGTGAATTGCCATTGGTCAAGAGGGGGCATAGCATCTGATTATGGAAAGCAGGAAAGGACAGGGCTGAATATGGACAAAATAATCCATAGCTGGCCTGTAAAAGAGTCTATGAGGTTAGCAAACAGTTTATGATTGTCAATTTGCAGCTTACAACATACCCTATAACCACCAGGATAGACAAAACACAAGCTAATTTCATTGGATTTTAAGTGGGATTAGGTTTTAAGTAGCCAAGGCACACATTAATTAATAAGTTATTCAACAAAGATTTGCGTCAAACTCAATATAGTTTACCTTGTTTTTCTCTGAGTGAAAAAAAAATGAATAATGTGATTCCTAAAAACTTCATGGATTAGTTGGGAAGAGAAAACCAGTGCCCCCAGACAACACGCGAACCACACCACATTCATTTACAGGGCACCGATGCTAAGTACAAAGCAATTCAAAGTGGGAAAGGTTCCAGGAGAGCAGAGTCACGGGGTAGGGGAACTAGAGTTTGACCTTGAAGGAAGGAGGGTTTGAGGACTTGTCCTGTAGCCAGGGTGGCTCTAAACTCTGGGTCACATTGGGAATCCCACCCTCAGCTCTGCTCCAGCATTGCTGATTTGGTGTCAAACATGACACTTAACCCCCTGCTTGCTCAGCAGTTTGGTAATCCCTTTCACTTAAAAACCTTGAACTAGATACACATGAATATTGCTAATTATGTGCTTTGTATCTCTGTAAAGGACCTAAGGGGGACGAGAGCGGGGACAAAATATTAGAAGAGCATGTTAGGAAGGGATGCAGCTCTTTAGATGCTAGTTTGAGCTCCCCCCAGCAGCTGCAGACTGAGAAGCTCATCAGTGGCGAGTGAGCAAGACCACTCCATAGCAGGAATAATGAGCTTCCTCCCCAAATAGCAGGGTGAGGAAGCTAGCCTGGCGGAAAGACACTGCTGTTCAGATGGGCCAACTTGGAAAAGAACACCCCAGACTAAAAGGTTAGGAATGCCACCAGGGAAATTTCCAATGAACTCTAGAGAAGCCCCGAAGGAAGTTAGTCTAAGAAATTGTTTACTTGTGGGCCAGTAAATTCTTCAGGGCAGCCAGCCTCTGGCCATCTGGATTTCACTGAGCACCTGAAATTGGGCCTTAATGGAATAAACCATGCGATGTAAACAAAGCAGAGAAGGACTTGTGACTGCAAGGAACTCCTTCTATCCTCAGAGAAGCACTAGAGACATGGGTTCTGCATGTATTCTGGTCTAACTCAGTATTCTTTGGATTATATTAATCCTCATCATCAGACAATATTTTCTTAAAGTCGGCAGGTGGCAAGAGAGGGGACCAAAAGTGGCAACTAATAAAATCTGCTCTGTCCTTCCTCAGAGTTGTAAATTCTACTCTCTTTAGAAATTATGCAAATAAAATGACTTTGTTGCTATAAGAATAACAGATTAGAGGATTTATTTCATCCAGTTGTCTGAAATTAAATTTCTCTTCAGGTACATGCACCCAGCTGTGCACAGTGGGCAAGGAGCTTTCTGTAGCCATGGTTGTGGACACTTGTCTGGACCGTGAGGCGGCACAGAGCACAGAAGTGGAGAGACTTCAGGCCTGGTGTGTTGGTCAGGTTTTCATCGGTTGGACAAAATACCTGGAACACACAACTTAAAGGAAGAGGAGTTTACTTTCACTCACAGTTTCAGAGATTTCCATCCATGGTCAGCTGGCTATGAAGCTGAAATATCTTGGTGAAACAGAGGAAGAAAACGTAGAAGAAAGTAGGTAAAAGTAGAAGAAATGCTCCCAGCATCCAGAAAGCACAGATAAGGAAAGATCAGAGGAGAGAAGGGAGCTCAGGTAAGAGAATATACTTTTCCAAGTCACGCCTCCAGTGATCTCTTCTAAGCAGGCCCTCGCTCCTACCAGCACATTCAGCTATCAGCTCTCCAGTGGATTAATCCATGATGAGGTTAGCAACCATCATGATCCAATCACTTTCGAAAAGCCCTACCTCTGCACACAGGAGCCTTTGAGGGATAATCTTGATCTAAACCAAACACCCAACAACCGCATTTTATGCTATCCTACCCTACCTTACTTCATTCTCATGTACAAATCATGTGACTAGAATAGGATATTTACTCTCCTGAATCTCAGTTCTTCATTTCCAAACTAAGTATGTGTCATGGCTTGTGTTTAGACACCTAAAGCTTCATTTGGCTGTGGGTGGAGCTTTTTTAGAGGGGGCTGGATCTAGAATGTGTGACACTGGGATTGATTAAAAATAGTGCAATGGTAGATTTAAGGGCACTAGGATTAATGGTGTGAATGCTAATAGACCTGAGGAGCCTGGATAGAAAGAACTGGCCATTCCTTATTGCTTTGCTACCTTCTGCCCACCATGAACTGTTTCCCCTCTGCCATGCCACCCCACCTTGCAGCCAGCCAACTATGGATGTAAACATCTACAAAATGAGACAAACCTTTCCCTTAGCTCGCAGGTGTTGTATATTTTGCCTCAGCAACAAGGTAAACAACTAAGACATTATATCTTATGTTAAAGGACCTTGAGGGACTGGAGAAGTAAACAGAGGCAGAGAGGGTCCTAGAGATTTTTAATATATCTCATGTTAGAGAGCCCTTGATATTCATTGTGTTTCTAGACTGTGATTCCAATATATGTTAAAGGACTTTGCCAAGTGTTCACTATTACATAACTCAAAACAAAGTGTGACTAGTCAAATGATTCAATAACCCAAGGGCCTGAATTGAATGTCACGAGTGGAACAGACTCCCCATCATTCTTTTCTCTCCACCCATTGACAAAGGAGATTTTTTTCACTAAGATTCCCAGAAAACTGGGAGTTGGAACAACAAAGAACAAGACATACCTCTTCAACAAAGATGCTGGTTTCCTAGGAATGAGTACCTGCTTCCCAGGAAAGTGACCTAACCTTCAATAATTCATCACTTATACAGTCCAGACTTCAAAATCTTTCATCTCCAAAGCTACTCCTAGAAACCTGCTTTGAAAACAGACTCCCTCTGGCTTATATCTGTCCACATACAAATAGCAGCTTTAGTCCCAAAAAACCATCCTGGTCCTCAGAACTTGTAACACACTTGACCAATGACAATGATCATTTGGTAACATCTGTGACAAATACCATTTATTTTTAAACATTCCATTGGTATTTGAAGAGCTTTTTAAAGGAAACCCAGAGAATTTTTTAAATATCAAGTTTCTCTTCTTAGACTGCTATATAATACAGAGACAAATAATGGCCCCGATTTAAAAAAAAAAAGCCAAGCAGAAACATCTGAGAGCCTCTTAACAGCCACAGCTTTTCAGATCTTCCTGCAACAACACCCCAAATACAAAGCACAGTGGACAAGTAGCCCCAAAAGTTTGCACTGGAGGAGAGCACAAAGCAAGCAAACCAGGGCACTAAGGCCAAGGTTTTAGCATTCATGCATGAGGAGTATGGTTTTAATCCATAGGTTCTCTCTACAGATTCTGATACAAGATGAACGTTTTAAATTATCTATCCAGTAAAATTCCTGTGTATCACCCCCATCTTTGCAGACAGGAAAGTTCTAGTCGGAGTGATCCAGAATGGCCAAGTGATTATATGTGTTTTGTGTCACTTCAGACTGTGGAGCTCAACAGGGTGACAGTGTCACCAAGCAAGAAGAATAAGATGACAGCCTGAATGTCTCGTTGCTGGGATACTTACACCCTCTCTCCCAATCAGAGCAGCTCTGAGGAGAGTGAGGGACTCATGGTGAGTAAGGATTTAGTCTACCAGAGCACACAGGTAGGACAGTAAAGACAACTCAGTAATATGTAGGTGGTCAATATCTTGCCTTTTTCTGCTCTGCCCCTCAACTCAAAATGTCAAAATGAAGGTGCAGTCTGATATACTCTGCTGAGTACTGTGCTTTTTTTAGATTAATAAGTGTAGCTAGGATAAAGGTGAAATTAGAAGTCATAGATAAGTTCTATATAGTTAGGAGCTACATAGATAATTAAATAACTTAATTACTACCCTCAGTGGGATGACTGTAAACTATTTGCACTGGATCCAAGCCCATGCTCTCATACTCAGTATCATATTATTGCATGTTACAAATATATTATTTTATATGTGATTCACTTTTTCCAAATTTGACATTTGCTTCATAATAAAGAAGAAGAGTTTTGAGAAGCAGAACAACAAGTCCTTTCCTGCTCTTCCATTCTCCTCCCTTTTTCTTCTCTCCCTCCTCCTCTCTGTTCCCTACTTATTTCCTTATTTCCCTCCAATTTTCTCCACCCCTCCTCCCTCTCCTTTCCCTTCCTTTCCTAGCCTATCCTTTGTAAAGACCCTTCATGTGAAATGCTGCCCTTCATGTTTCCATCTTCACTCCCACCAGTCCACCCATGAGGTTCAGTCCATTCTGCCTATTGAGTGAATGGGTACGTCACAGCAATAAAAAATAAAAATATTTTCCATTTTCTTTGGAATACAAAAATCCATACTTACACCCTTGATTAAAAAGTGTCTATTCGAGAGAAAAGGGCTAGTGAGGACTATCATTCCAAGACAGCTTCCTCAGGGAAGATGTTTACAAAGTGAAACTTCCTTCTACTGAAGTATGTTTGCTAAGAACTCTTATGTTCACTATGCTGAGAGAAACCTGGCTTCATGAGACACATCTATCCTTGATCATGGCCATCAGTGGTGGAAATGCATCTCTTGGAGGCCCTGATGTGCTCCAGCGGCTGTAGTGATGGGTGGCATCCCAGTCGGGTAGGACCATGGTAGGAGCTAGGACTAGAGCTTAGCCACATTTAGGAAGCCATGCATGAAGTCACACCTTGTCCATCAGGGAAAAGTCGCTGCTAACGTCCTGGGAATCTGTTGCTGTAAGGACATTTCCACACAGGATGGAATGTATTCGTAGAACAAAGCTATCCCCCCTCTAGTGCAGCACTTCCCCTCCTCTGGAGCCCTTTGGACCATCCCCCTAAGAACTGTGCAGAGAGGTTTGTGGAGGCAAGGACCCAAATCACCTGTTGGCCTTCATGCAGGCCTTGGTATTCAGCTGTAATTGTTCACTGTTCCTGTAAATGCATGACCTGAAGGTGCAAAACTATAAGGGAAGCAACATCTTATCATGCTGCACTCTTAAAAATCAATGACTGACAGCTCACCCTGGCAGAAAAGATTCAGGGCAGAGTGTGAAATTGTCCAACATGGTCCTCAAAACTGTAGAAGAGGAATCTATCTAGAGAATTGTCAAGAAAGCAGTGAAATATAAAATCTGAATTGCAAAACACTTGAAGATCAGCATGTTGTTACCCACGGGGAGTGACTGCTTATTTTTATCCCTCTGTAGGAAAAGGTGATACTGTAGTCACCAAACACTTGGGAAGGCATTTATAGACTTCTGTAATAATTAACATCACTTTATAGGCATTGCCCTGAAGGAGACTAATGGAGAAAGCAAGTCAAAAGACAAAAGTACAGATCTTTGTGTTTCCTTTGCTATTTTTGATAATAATGACAATAATAGCCAACACTTATGGAACTCTAGATTATATACCAAGCACTTGCTAAGCACTTTATGCAATTATCCCCTTTCATTTCTAGAAATAATAGGCAATTAAAGGGAATTTCTTTAGTGACTATGAATCAGTTCTTTAAAGACAGGAGCTGTGCTTCATTCATCTCAGCTCCGTGAGCTTCCAGAAATGTGAGCTGTATACATTGTAAAACCTGAATGTGGATTTGAGTTAGAAGCTGGTTACAAGTATCAGCCTACCTTCCCATTAGGCAATGCCTTGGAGAAATGTGCATTGAAGTTCCTTACTGTACTTTTTTAAAAAATATGTAGGTGTGCTTGGTAAAAGGTACACACACTCACACACACACACACACACACACACACACACACACACCATAAGTACTGCTATAGGAGGCTGGACGCAGCTTAGTGGTAGGCACTTGCCTTACCTGCAGGAAGTGCTGGCTTCAATCCCAGCACCACAAGGCAACAACAGAAATGACTTAGACTCTTCAGTATCTCTCAAAGATCCATGTTAGTAAAGACATTTTCCCTGGGTGGTCTTACAGGAAGGGAGGGAGCTTTCAGAAGACCTGAGGGAGGATTTAGGTCCTTTAGTGGCATGTCGCTGAGTGGACAGGGGACCCAGTCTTCTTCCTCTCCTTCTCTCTGCAGCTGAGAGGTAAACAGTTTTGTTTCACCATCTGTTCCCCACCAGGACAAGCTACCTAGCCACAGGCCCAAAAGGAGCAAAGCCAACAATCCCATGGCCTAAAACCTCCAAAATCACAAGGCCAAATAAACCTTTCAAAAGTAAAAGTTGATTATCTCAGGTGTTTATTATTATAATGACCAAAAGCTGATCAACAGACGCCAGCCAATGCTACAACCAAACAATATATTTTATGGCAACTCCCTAAGAAAACATAATTCTCACTTAGCAGCATTTCAGTGTTTCAAAGCAAGTATTTTCCTAGAAATAGGAAACAACAGAGTATGCTTTTTGTCCCTTTTAATTGTTGCAGTTACAGTCCCATGGGAAGAAGGGCTTTTCAAGCCTATTATTTATGGATGCCAAGTCCTCTGTTCACTCAAGCTGCCAATTAACACAGTGATTAGAACAAATTACGGAAGGACTGCTCCAAATTAGGGGACAGGTTGGACTGCACGGTGTGTCTGTAAAGTGTGTATACAACATGAGTGTTGATAAGCAATCTGCAAAGACTGGCAGTCCTCAGTTTAAACAAGTTGTAATCCAAAAATGCAGCTGCAAATTGTTAGGAGTTTAGACGATATTTCCCCATGAACACAGTGAGTGTTCATTGTACTATGGTGCATAGAAGGGCATTTGGCCAAGGTCTTAGTCCTTTATCAGTAGCTCAATAATTGTCACAGATTCTCCCTATGTAAGGCAGAAGGCAGGGGAACACAGGGCAGATGCACTCTGTTACTATCAGCAGATCCAAGTTGCAGGGTCTGCTGGTTTAGACCCAACAGTACACAGACCACAGAAATTCTGCCTAATGAATCAGGCCACAGCAAAAAAATGATACATATGCATTCCAAAGACCCAGAGTAGTAAACGCTCCAGTGCCCAGACCTGGGACTTCCCAGTGAGGCAGGAAGTAGAAGGAGAAAAAGTAAACAATAGGAATCTCTGGGACAAGAATTGAGAAACCAGACTGTACAAAGGTGATCACTTTTCATGTCAGAAATCCACTAAAGTTCAAGCTGCCAACTCTCCCATCGTCACACACATGCACAAAACCCAAAGTACATGGCCCTGTCCTGGGTCCAACTTAATTTGCATTGTAGTCTTGATGTAACTACACCCATCCCAGGGGCTTTGAAAGCCATGACACTTAACATGATAGGTGGGCTTGTCAGCTGTCCTGTTTGGCAAGGACTCCTGTCAATCCTTCCATGACCCCAGGACCTTAAGAAATCCAGTATCTGCCCCTAGCTGGCTGTGAGTTCTTCTCACTGGGCCTGCTGCCAACCTGAGGAGTGTGCTTTTGCTACTTTTGTGCTAATGAATCTTCCTCTTGTTATCCCTTCTGAGTGTTCTGCTCAATTCTTTGTTCAGGATACCAAGAACCAAGAAACAACTCCCCTAAAAGCCATTACCCAATAATACCAGGGTAGAGAGGAAACTCCCCTATGGACCATAGTCCCAGGCCTGGCTACTCATGCCAGCAATCCTGGGAGAAAAATATCTATAAAAAAAAAAAAAAAGCTAAAAAGTCACAAAGACTGTGCCCACTGGTCAGCACAAGGAGGTTGACATCCAGGACACTGTCCCATCAAGATCTGTGAGCACTTACCTCTTCCCACCATGCTAAAAAGACTCCTTCATCTTGACACAGGACTTTATAGCCAGGAGGGGATAGGGCAGGGACAGACAGAAGACAGATTGGAAACCTGAAACCGCCTCAAGAAGGTGGAGTGAAGCATTGAGTTTTCTTAGACTTCACAGAAAATGCTTATTTAACCCAGAAGCTGCTTTATTAGATTTCTGAGTGTTCCAAACATAAATACCTCACCAGCAAACAGAAAGTGGAAACCAAAGGGAACAGAGTTACTCTCCTTCCATACACTGCTTAGAATGGATACTATGCAAATTTTGTGATAAAGACAAATTGCGACTTTACTAGTCTTCTATGTCTTGTCTACATCCCTCCATCCTAGTGTAACTCATCTGTTGAGCGCTTCAAATGTTCCCCTCCAAAAGGCATCTTACTTTCTTCCCCTAAGTGAAACTCCTCATTGCCCTTGCACTAGTTTGTAGGAAAGGAATCAGGTTGTACTAGCCCTTCCTCCAGTGGGCATGAGGATGAGAAAGGAGGACCCACATTACCCTGCTTACCCCAGGAATGTTCCCCAGTGGCATTGGAGGTTATAGCATCTAGACAGAGATAACCTGAGGTGACAGTCCTAATCTTATCCCTGGCTTTTCACATTGCGTTAGTGTATCAATAGTCTGCGGAAAGACTACTATGTAGTCTATGTGTAGCAGTTTGGTTTTCACAGTGATGGTTCCATGTACAAAATACAGTACTTCTACAACTAAATGAATGCTGGCAGTGAGACATATTTTTTTTCTAAGTGGGAAATGGGTTTAAAGGATATCCAACAATACACATGAATTGACACAAGAGGCAAGGAAGGCATGAAAGAGCAGAAGTTCAATCATGAGCTGTTCCAGGGCATGGGCCAGGCTACAGTTCTCACCAGTACATCAGGGAGCAGACAGTCCAGGAGGCTAGGGAGGCCTGATGGTCTGAGCAGCAGGATCCACAGTGAGTGCACTGCTAAGGACCCTCATCCCTAACAGGTTGCTCCTTCCCCTGCCTGGAAGGAACATTCTGAAAATGCCCCACTCCACACAGTAACAGTGGGCAAGGAAGGAGGACAGGAAAAGATGGAGGTGTCTGGACTATCTGTTAGCATATCCTAGCTCTCCTTGAGCCCCAAGCACAGTTCTGGATCAGCTCTGGGCCTTAAGTTACAATCAAGGGTGAAGTTTTACAGTCAAGGGTGCAGGTAGAAATACAATCTAATCAATATCAGCTCCATCCTTCCTTTCTTGTCTTTTCCTCTTTCCTTCCATCTTTTTTCCTGCTCCTCCTTCTTCCTTTCTTTTCTTCTTCTCTCCCCTTCTATTCTGCTCCTTTTTCCCTTCCTTTTTTCTTCCTTCCTTTACTCTTTGTACCTCTTTCTTCCTTCTCTTGCTCCCTCCCTTCCACAAATAACCTTAAAATATGTACTCTGCACACTACATACACTAAAGCAATGCTGTGTCTCATGCACAAGTGAACAGGGCCCCTCCCCTGACTTTTGGTCACATTTGGCAACCCCTAAGGCTTCTTGTCCCCTTAGGACTCCAGATTCTTGCACATTTCCCTTCATGCCCGGAGGCCCACACTANAGCAGGAGGCTCCAGCTCACATTCCTGGTGTCTCCGGGACAGACTACAGCAGCTGAGCTCACCACCTCATGTTCCACTTAGACATTTAGCAGAAATAAAGACCATGCAAATCCATGCTGAATCTGAGTTTTCCTCAGAGAGTTCATCAGATGCCCAGACATGCCTGTAACCCAGCCTCCACGCCATTCAAGGCTTCCACCACGAAGGAATGTTAAATAATGAGATCACAAGTAAATATTAGGTCTACACTGCAGTAAGGAAGACGTCACCAGCAATATAGAATGGGGACCCATTTCAAGATTGCATAGTAGCTTTGTGGCCATGGATTTTGTTTCCTAGATGAAGTGTGGGAAGTAACAGGAAAAAAATGATCAGCCC
>NDGN011402330.1:0-13655 GCA_002564285.1 Tympanoctomys barrerae | reverse complement strand
CTCGTTGCTGGGACAAATACCTGACACCCAAAATGAAGAAAGGAAAGGTTTATTTAGCTCACATTTACTGGAAGTTTCAGTCCGTATTCAGCTGGCTCCAAGGCAGAGCAGCATGTGGCAGAGTACAGCAGTCCATGGTGGTAGGAAAAAGCACAGAGCAAAAGGAGGGCCTGCAGCCCCAGTAGCTAGCTGGCACGTCGTCCCATCCAGGTTCTGGTAAGCACATTACCTGCCCCTGGGCAGGTGCAGCATCCACACCCACAGTAACCATTCACAGACTCCAGAAGCTGCCCCATGATTACCTGAAGCTTTGGGGGTGGGGGGACACCCATACACAAACTGTGACAGTGTATCTCTTTGTTGTTGTTGGAAACTAGTTATTTCAGGTGTCTGCTGCAGAAAGTTGGAGTTTTGATTTTCCTTTTTAAATTCCCATGGACCTTTGCTGAGGAAGTTGTTCTTGCCTGGTGTTTGCGAGTGATCGCTGGGCTGTTTTTGAATTCTTGTTTCTAGTTTTAGGCCGGCTTTCTAGGCCATGGCTGTCGGCTGCATCTTAATCCTTGTTTGTCCTAGAGGCTGTGCTTGCACATCCGGAACCTACAGATGCTCAGCCTCTGCTGCTGTGTGTGGTGGAGCTGGAACACGGACGCACACCGCAGGCTTTCATTGCAATCTAAGCCATTCTGCCCATTAGGCTTCTCTTTATGCCTTTCGATTGGCACTCTTGCCTACAGCAGGAGTTGCAGAGCCCCGTCTGCTCCGGCCTCCTCCCACGTCTCCTCTGGCTGCCCTTCCTTGCTGCAAGTGGAGCAGGCCTCAGCCTTGTGGAGCTGAGAGCTTTTCCTGATCCTCCTCAGGGCTTTGTGCTTCCGTGATCCGTGTCTCTGGTTGTTTGTTCACCACCTGAGACCTAGGTTATCCTTCTGGTTGGTCACCAGCTCTGTACTAATACAATACTTCTCTGGCCACTGAGGCCAGGGGAAGAAAGGAAGGCGGGGAGCGTTTGGGCCTAGCACGGTGTGGCCCAAGCTCCGCTTGCCTTTTGTCAATTCCTAGCACGTGAAATGTCATGGTTCTGACACCTTATATGGTATTTTCTTTGTGTGTGAGTGTGCTTTGTGTGTGTGTGTGTGTGTGTGTGTGTGTACATGTAGGGTGTTCTTCAGCCCCACGACAACAGCTGGAAGACTTCTCTATCCTTTAAAAGTAAAACACTGGGAATGATGTCATATGTAAATGAAAAAATCATATGGAAATGTCACACGCACGACTCACATTTTTATACACCACATGTATTTTAACACAGGAATGCACCCTGTGGTATGTGTGTTTACTCACACGTATCTCTTTTCTGCCTCTGCTGCTTTCCATAGATTCGCATTTCCAGCCCATGTGATTTTATTCTGATCTGGAGAACTTTATTTTGCCTTCACATCAGCTCAGACCCTCTAGTGATTAATCATCTCAACTTTGGGGGTCAGTCTGGGTCAACAAAAATGTCTGGCATTATTTCCTGAAAAACTTCTCCTTCAATGATGCACATTGCTATATTCACACGGGAGTGATGACCTGTTCATAATTTGCATCTCAGTTTACTTCTTTGCTTTACATAAGTAGTTTCTCCGCTTCCACATCTTCCACTTGACCAGCCGCTTCTTCTGGAGGGTCTAGTCTGCTGTTCATTACAGTGTGTTTGCTCTTCAATTCTAACATAGCCCTGCTCTTTCTGGAAGTTCTGTTCAGTTTTAAAAATTCATTTTATTTATCTCCTCATGACATTCATATTTTCCTCAACCTCCTGGAGCATATGGAGCCTGTTCCTAATTACTTTTGTCCCCTGCTGGATCTATCATCTGGGTCATTTATAGGTCTCTTTCTATAGACTGACTACACTACTGTTTGTGAATTATGTTTTTCTCCATCTTTGCATGACCCATAAATCTTGATTGGATGGCAGACATGAGGGGTTTATGTTGCTTGTTACTTGGCTTTGTTTCATGAATATACTGTAAGTTTTGTTCTGCCATACACTTGATTCACTCAGAAGTTTTTGCTGCCTGCTCTTTGCCTTCCTTAGGGTGGGTGCAGGGGTGGCATTTTCCTCCAGTAGGTCCAAGGAATCCTTCAGTCCAGGGTGAAGTTCTCCCTCTAACCAGCCCATAACCACTTTCCTGAAGACTAGTCAGTGTGAGCAGATGAGCTTCCCCATGGGCTACAGAGCCCTGCTGCTGTGGCTGGGGCCCACAGGAGAGTCAGAAATTGCTCAGCCTAATCTTTTCTTATGATTTTTGTCTCATTTTGGATATTTTCTTCTTATGTGCCTACGTCATTGCTTGAACAAGGCAGGAAGCCTTCTGCGCAGACCCAAAGTTGTTCCTGGCATTTTTCTTCTCTTCTTTACTTCATCCTACAAATACTGTCCACTTTCCTCCTTCCCAAAGCCTGGTAGGCGACTTCCTGATTCCCGCAGGCCAGCCGCAAGGGTTTCCCTCTTCCTTGTAACCTGGAGGCTGCGTCTCGGATAGTCAGCTGTCGATGTGTGCTTGGTCCAGGTTACTTTTCTTCCCTCCCAGACTGGAATCCTCCTCTTTTTACCAATTCCTGTGGTACTTTATACACTTTACTAGTTAACGAGGGTAGTGTGTAAATACAATCCCATATGACTGAATATGAAAGTTGCATCCATGTTTTAATGTATTATGTGTTTTTGTTCATCTATGTCTTTGAAAAGAAAGTTTTTACTCATATAAATGCAAAACACATGATCAGTAAGATTTGTTTCCTCTTCTGTAATATATTTAGATATCAGGGTACCTCATAACACACAATTGGAAACTGTCTTACTTACTTTTCTCTCATTGCTGAGACAAACTACACAACACCCAAAGTCAACAGGGGAGAGGCTTATGTATCTCACAGTTTGTGGAAGTTTAGTCCATAATCAGCTGGTGCCAAGGCAGGGTGACATGTGGTAAAGGGCAATGTTTCATGGAGACAACAAAAGCAGAGAGAGAGAGAGAGAGAGAGAGAGAGAGAGAGAGAGAGAAAGCTAGAGGACTTTCTGTTCTTTATATTGTATACAAGTCACTTTTGCTAGCGTGAGTATAACATGCACACCCTTAATCCCAGCACTGGACCATCAATCAGTCAGAGCTCTAGATGCATCCACCCGTGACAACCCTTCCCCTCATGACTGTATGAGGCTTTGGGAAACATCTAGACGTGAATCGGATGGAAACCTCCCTTCATCTCATGAGAATGTATTATAAGAATATTTCTATTTCCTCTTTTATGTTCAACGATAAAATAAGCAGGGACTGATGTTTTCTTTATGGAAAAGTTTTAAAATTTATTGTTTCTTCCCCAGAATTTTAAATTTTCTTGTGCTAGTCCTGTCAAGGCTTATATGTCAAGGAATTGGTGCATTATATCTAACATGTTGATGCCTCATTACCAGTAAGTATTTATAACCACTTCTTGTTACCTTTTAGTTTCTGTGTGATCTGTAGTGAGAATCTCTTCTCCTGACATTTCATTTCACCCTGAGGTTAGCTACCTATATACTATTTTTGACAATAATTTTCCCTAATCGGGTACAACCTTCATTTTCTTTCACAGATATGTACTCTTCCCTTGGCATTTTATCTTCTTCTATTTTGTGTCACATCTACTTTACTCTCCAAATCGTCTCCAAGTAGGCCCATAGGATATGGATTTAAGACTCACTTTACTTTCTGGAAAAATAACTTACAAATACAGATTTTCTTCTGAGCACGTCTCTATTGCGTCACACAAATGACAACACAGTAAAACATTGGATTGCGAGTCACTCATTCTGCGAGTGTTCTGCAAGAAGAGTAAGCATGTCTAATAAACTTTAACCTGAGAGATGAGTGACATCCTGCAATCTGAGGTATGCGTGCTCCTGAACGTCGCATGACGTACGTCACATGACGTGAGTGAGCCTCTCCCACCAGCAACAGGTTGTGGAGGAAACCTCATCTCCAGAGGAGAAGACAGTGAAATCCTTCACTTCAAATACAGCCAGGGAGGTGTGTAAAAGGTGGGAAACAGTGCAGGATTTTGTGAAAAAGCGCTGCCCCAGTAAGGCTGCTGCAGTGGGAACAGAGGGCCTGTTTAGTAACAACGCGGTGTTACCGTTCCACAAAATCTTTAAAGGAAGGAAAAGCAAGTGGCATTGGATAGGTGCCCTGCTAAATTTGCAGGAACGAATAAGAGTACATGGAGCCAGTAGACAGAAGTGCCTCCACCAGCGAGGGTGCAAGGCTCCTTCATAGCGCCCTCCTCCCTGGTGTCACCCCACACAGGCCAGGAAGCTCTTCTGGGGTAAGAGCAGGTTACTTTGTTTTTCCTTGTATTGTACATTTGCTATGTATTTTGTATTTCTGTATATTTATACTCTTTACATTTTTTACAGTAACAAATTTTATGTGAATATTTTATTTGTAGAACAAATCACTTGAGTTTCCATCATTCTTATGTGAAAATTTGTTTTGATATACTAATGCTTTGAATTAAATGTATGTTTCTGGAATGAATTATTCCTATAAAACAAGGTTTTTCTGTATATAAATGTTAATATTTTTATTATTTACCTAAGATATTTTCTAATTATTCTTGTAATTTCTTCTTTTGCATATGTACTATTTAGCAGATTAATTTCCCTAAGCATATTTCCTATGGAACTTATTAATGATGATTTCTATTTGTGTTATGCTGCAGAACATGCAGTTCTTTATATAATTTTAATTGTTGAATTTTAGCACAACCAATTTCATGGCTCATCTGTATGACTCTATCTTTTGAATGTACTTCACACGCCTGAAACTTCTTGAGAATTATCCAGATCTACATTTTATGCACACAGTTTGATCATGGTGGTTAGTAGTGATTCACCTATCTTCTGTATCTTTAAATTGTTTATTAATTATCTGACACATTTCTGGGGGGGGGAATTTCTGTGACTGGAGTATGCACTGTCTTCCTTTCTGCCAGTTTATGTATTTTGAAACTGTCTTATGTTTTACTCACTTATTATGATGTATTGACTGCTTTATTACTACAAAATTGCCCACTTATTGGTGTCACCACCTTTGTTATAATTATTTTATTCACTATGAAGAAAACCACACCAGCCTTCTTAGGCTTACTGTTTGTTTGGCATGACTTCAAAATTTCAGTTAGATTTTATATTCATGGTAACTGGTTTATAGGTATCATATAACTGGTTCTTGCTTTTCTACATAAGCTGATCACCCTACTCTTGTAACTGTGTTAATGTGTTCATACGCACTGCCTTAAGTGTCTCTTTGTGTTACTTATTTTCGGTTTGTTCTGCCTTTTTCTCTATTGTGTCATTTGACATCTTTTCCCATCTTTCATTATATTATAAACACTAAAGGCATGTGACAGTGCTTCAAAGATGCGACAGCTTGCAAACAGGCAAAGAAATCCACAGAGGGGGACCACAGCAGACCTGTGGCTGGAGTACGCGTGAGTATGAGACTGTTGGGTTGCTCTACTCTCACATAGAGGATCGTGGCATATGTCTCAGAGAGAAGGCTTTCCGTTCACTACACAACCTGGTGGCTGTCAGATGAGGAGCTTCAGGCTTTGTGCCTCACACAACACAGCTAGTCTCCACCTGCCTCCTTTATCACCTAGTGACTGTTTTAAAACCCAAAGGAGGAAAGTATCCCAGATCAGCTGGCGTATGGGAAAGCCTCTCAAAGTCATCTCCATGCATGCAAAAGGGATGTTAAAGTAAAAAAAATATTATGAAGTCTGAGTAAAATTGTGAAACTTTCCCCAAGACTTTACAAAAAAGAATTCACTAAGCCTGGCTTAGTGATTACACATCAACCACTGAGGGAGAAGACTTGCAAGCAGCGGAGTAAACCTTTGCCAATCTCTTCAGCCCATTTACAGTGGGCAGCAATGCAAGAAAAAGTAATTGAGGAACCCAAAGTGAACTTGGACTTCTCGGGCTTTTGACTATCTAAGCCAGATATGCAGCGAGTGATGTGAGGCCAGAAGGAGGGTCATCGCATTAATTAGAATGCGAGGTCTGGCTCCACAATAAATAAAAGGGGCGCCAACATCCGGCCAGCGGGTTTGAGCAAAGAGCAACTTCCCGCCTTGAGGCTCGTTTCCCTACAGCACAGCTCTCAGGCCCTTTCCCATTGAAGTTCTGTGGGCTTCTATCAGAAATATTCATAAAGTTCATTCAGACGTCTCTCTTCTGGGCACTGAAATATACCAACTGCTATCCAGCTTGTGTGTGCTTCCGCTCCCTTAGATCAAACCATGATCAAATTTGTCCTTAGGATGCCAGGAGTGGCTCCCACCGAATAAATTAAAACGCCTGGCCATGCTAAGTAAGCTGATCATGTAACTGTCCATTCTTTGAACAGAACCAGTTAATTCCAATCCAGACACCTATAGTATGGTGCCTTGTGGAAAGAGTTGTCACCAGCCAGCAGGATAAAAAACTTAATGAGCTCTGGAGGGCTACGGTTGGGCCCAAATAGCCAATTCATTCCATTTATTTTTCTTTAATCTTTAGTTGAATGTGATGGCCAACATTTTTAAAATATCAAAATATCAAAACACAGGAGGACGTGGGAATTCTGAAAATGTACCTCAGTCCCTTCCCTCTGAACAGCTTTGGGAGGATGAAGGAGAGACAAACAGCAGTGAGCTAAGTCCCCGAGGAGGCAGGTTTACCAAGTCCCTGCTTAGTGACCTGTGCAAGCCCATGGAGCTGTGAAAAGCATGTGCTGCACATTGGTTAGTGCGCATGTCTTCTAGGGTGTCTCATTGCTGGGATAGTGTCTTAGTTACTGTTCTCTTGTTGCTGGGACAAATACCTGACACCCAAAATGAAGAAAGAAAAGGTTTGTTTAGCTCACAGTTACTGGAGGTTTCAGTCCACGTTCAGCTGGGTCCAGGCAGAGCAGCACAGAGCAGAAAGCAACCTTTCATGGCGGCAGCAGAGAGCAAGAGCCCAAAAGGAGGAGCCGCAGCAGCTCAAGCAGCCAGCCTCTCTCCCCTCCTTACATTGTAATGCAGATTACCTGCCCCAGGGTGGGTGCAGCATCCACACCCACAGTAATCAATCACAAACTCCTGTAGCCACCCCAAGACTGCCTGAGGCTCTGGGGGGACACTAGACACAAAGCGTAACAGAGAGAATGCTCACAAGTTAAAGAAGGAGAGCTTTATTCTGGCACACAGCTGGTTGCTGTTTTAGTCTTGGATCAGCCGACTCCAAGCCGACTCCGGCAGGGTGGCGGCGCAGAGGAGAAGCAGTCCACGGCAGGGCAGGCAGGGGGCAGCGAGCCGTCAAGGCCCGAGTCCTGCTGCCCCACGTGGAGCCAGTTGACCGCCACAGCGGGCCACACACTGCTTTTCTCTGGTGCAGTGGTTTCGTCCTGGCAACCCTTCCTGGGGACGGCTGGAGGTGGAGGAGAGGCAGGATCTCAGCGCAGCACAGTGGGCAGTGAAGCACTGTCCTAGGCAGCCATGTTCTCCAAGGAGTCTGCCTTCCTGTGGCTGTCTGTAGCCAGGTAAGATGCAATCTCAGACTCTAATGCTCTCCGGTCTCTCCTGGGCTCATGTACACCTCCGCCACCCCAGCTGCCAGAGGCCGTGTCCACGTGGGCAAAAGTGGTCTGATCTCCAGAGGCTAGTGCCCGAGTTCCCTGGCTCCTCCTCCCACCTCTGGTCTCTCTTGGCTCTTGCTGCTGGGTGAGAGATCTGTCCTCCTCAGCAAATCGGCAGTGCCTCAGGGGACACAAATGGAATGTGTGTGGTGGTCGGTTTCCAGGGGGTACATTTTGATCAGCGAGAGAAAGATGATAAGAGGAGGCCGCAGATGAATTGTCCTTCTTTCCTCTCTCCCGGGCTTGGTCTTCCTGTAACATTTCTCGGGAAATGTCCCTTGAGCCCCTGTGCATAGCAGCTCTGAGAGCGATTACGGGGCGGGCTTGTGACAGGTCCCACTGCCTTTCCTTCCCCGCTGCTCTCATTTCTCTTGTCCTTACTCTTCATGTCTGGGTTTGGTTCTCCAGATGAAATGTTTAGTTTTAGCTTTGCTCAGGCTCCCGTTTCTGAGGCACTGGGTGTTGGGCTGTGGGGGCCACACAATTAATTTTCCACACTGTGCAAACAGGGACAGTGGCCAAGGGCTGGGGGTCACTCCAGGTGGGCAGTGGACGCCTTGCCACCCACTTTCTCCTGTAGTCATCAGGGGCGGCAGGCACTGGGTGAACAAGCGTCTCCAATAGTTGTAAGTGTGCAAGCAGTATTTCGAGGGTTTAAAGGCATTGTGGAGGTGAAATGCCAGAATTGTGTCAGTTCACTGCCAGGCCTAAAATCCAGAGACGTTTGGCGTCACCTTTGAAGGAGATCGTTATGCCCTGGAGTCCCAGGATGTTCTGCATGAATGTCAGAACCAACAGCTCACTACACGCCTAGAAGTTCTGGAAAGGAAACTAAGTACACAAGTTTCCAAGCTTCTGGTGTGAACGTCAGGTCCTTCAGCGAGATCTCTGGCCTGTAACTTCGTGCGTGTTGGGGTGCGAACCTACCTCCCCCAGCCCTCTTCTTGATCCACTGAACTGCCAGAGAGATGTAGCCTTGCTCTTCCCAGGGACACTGGTGTGAGGACATGACCGGAGCAGCAGTGGCCACGTGGTGGGACGCTGCTGCGTGGCTGGGCTCTCCGGTGGTAATGGTGCTAATAGGCTCAGGCCGAGAGACGGGGCGAGGCTGCCCACTGGAGCAGTACTCTGCCACAGGGACTGCGAAGCCACCTCAGTCCACAAGGGCCTAGGGGTGGCCTAGAGATTGTATGGGTTTTGTTCCCATGAGGCTGCTGCTCTCCTCTTGCTTTCCGAAAAAGATCAAGAGCCACTGAGCAGATGATTGAAGTTGGTCTCAGCCGTACAAAACTGTGACCTCAACTCTGTTTACCAGTCAGTGTCCACCCGATGTCAACCCCCTGGCATGGAGACATTTAAAGGGAAGTCACAGATGTGTCCCCTTCAGAAAGACTCTGGCATGCTCCCTCTAGACTTTTCCTCTGATCCCTCCACAACAGGGACTGCAGCCACCTGCCTGGGAATCTGCACAGTGGGCAGGAGGCATGATGGGATTTTGAGGACTCCTACATACGGGCCAGGGCTGCAGCTGAGGGCAGGAGGTGCAGCAGCATCCTCATCAGGCAGCGTGGGAAGCCGGGAACTGAAAAGGCAGTGCAGCTTCCGACCGTGGAGTGCACACAGCGTGCTGTGGGCCTGCCTTGGGATCGTCTGCACGGAATGCAGCGCTGAAGGCTAAGAGTGGCACTGGAAGAGCACTTAGCTTGGCTCCTGCACTATGGAGGGAAAGATGCCAAAGCAAGGGCACGCAGGGGAACCTCTGTCCCCAGGGACTGGAAGTAGAGCGATGCCATGCTCTCAAGGGAAAGAGGAGATGAGGGCTGACCTCCCGTTTTTGAAGGACTGAGCCCGTTTCATCCCAGTGGCTTCCATGCTGTTTGGCCTTTGCACACTGGACAGGCAGCGGGGAGGTAGAGGTGGACTGCCCAACACTGAAGCAGGCAACACTGCAGACCTTAGCGGCTGTGCTGGTGCCAGATGAGGCCATTTGACTGAGCAGCCTCCAAGCACAGCAGGCGGCTGTTGACTGGGTCATGTGCCCTCCCTGAGACCCCTCCGCAGGGATGGCATGTGGGTATTTGTCTTCACAGGGTAGAGGAAGCACTGCCCCTGGCAGTCAGTTTCCAGAGCCACTGATTGCCTCCGTATCATGCAGAACATCTCTCTGGGCCGCTGTGTTGGTGATGTCATCCCAAGCCGATCCTGCGAGCAGCAGCTCCTGTCTTAGCTTAGACAGTCACAGCAAAGCACCACAGACCAAGTGGCTTCAACAACAAAGCAATCTTTTCCTGCTCTGAAGACCACAGGCTCCAAATCAAAGCAGTAGCAGACTCAACCATTGCTGCGGGCTGTCTCCTCTGTTTTTTTTTTTTTTTTTTTTTTAAGCTGCAATAATAAAAACACCAGAAGTGGTGTGGCTCGTAAACAGCAGAAATGACTTCAGGCTGCTCTAGGACCTGGGAAGTGCAAGGGTGATTGATGGTGAGGAACTCTGCTTCCAGGCTCACAGAGGCTGAAGTTCTGGTGCATCCTCCTGTGGTGGCAGGACACGTGGGCTCTCTGGCTTTTTTCTAAGGAATTGGCCTCACACAGGAGGCTCCACGTTTAGGACTGAATCAGCCCAATGCCTGCAGCTTCTGGTGCCATCACTGAGATTTTAACAAGTGAGTTTTGGGGGGCACAGATATCCAGTAGGTAGGACTCTTCCTGGCTTAGGGATGTCTTCTTGCTGTGTCCCCCTTACTTTGTTTTCTTGGTTGCGAGAGCACTGATCCCAGCAAGCTGCATCCACATGCATGGTGCTCCATGGTGCCACCTATTAGCACCTTCATGTGGGGGACCATGGCTGCAGGCTGTGAATTCAGTGGGGGACAAATGCATTTAGTTCAAAACAAGTACCACACAGGTCCTGCTAAGAAGTGGGTTGTCCAAGAGTGGAAGCTAAACCTTATGAAGATTCAGACCCTGGTTGCATGGGGGAGCTTTGAGGGCCAGCACACCCACTAATGGATGAACTCTCACTTCACTCTACGCTTGAGGCTCAGAAGCAGGTACTATGCTTTTATAAAGCTCAATACATTTCAGGTACCATGTCTGTTGCCTGTGGGAACACAGATTCTCCAATGGCTCCTGGGCTCCAGGGCCTGGAGCAAGGAGGACTCTGACAGGCACATGTGTGGCTCACCGGGCTGCTTGGGGCTTGCTCTTTGAGCTGCACAGAGCTTCCAGGAGAATCTCCATGCGTCTGGGCAGGGGCCATAGTAGGGCCCCGGAGCTCGTGAGCAAGCGCATGCCACCTGAAACTGCTTCCCAGGGAGCAGCAGCTTCTTCAGCAGCAGCTTCTTCTTCTTGGCACCAGCATAGACTGTGGCAAAAGATGCCGTGCAGTGTTGCGACCCTGGCATGCTTGCTGCTGGCTCCAGGGAACCCAAGGAGGGTGGCCGTGGCAGGGAGCAATCTGCAGGCCTGGACTCGGGCAGATCGGGAGAGAGAACATTCCCGCTGTCCGTCTCCTTCCATTCTCACCCCTCACTTAGAGCTGCGGGCCCCATGTCTCACTGGGAGGGTGGACGGGGCCTGGGCCTGGAGGGCAGCCATGGACATGATGCCACCTATATTTCCTGAGCCTCTGTGACGAAATACACAGCCAGGGTGACTTCAAGCAACCCGGACTTCCTCTCACACAGGGAGGCTGCATATCTGAAACCATAGGGTCAGCCGGGCCCTGCCCACCTCAAGCGTCTCCTTCTTTCCTGAGCTCTTCCAGCCTCTTTGCCTGCCACCCTTGCCCCCTTTGGCTAGCAAGTGCATCATCGCTCCAGTGCCAGCCCGTATCCCCAATGGCTGTCTTCTTCGGAGTTTCTATGTTATCTCCCGGCGTGCATATCTGAATTTCTGCTTCCCATATGGACAAGGTGTTCTGAGATGAGCTCCCCACCCCAGCCTCTGTCTAGCTTGATCACATCTGGGAAGACCCAATTACCTCACAAGTAAGAGGTTGTAGCGCCTCATATGTGTTTTGGAAGCTTGCCACTCAACTGGCAGCAGCTAGTACCTAAGTGGGCACTGTATGGCCTGAAGTTAGGAGGGATCTTCCCGTGTGACGCTAAAGGAGAACAGCTCCAGTGGGTAGAACTCTGAGCAGTCCTTTGCTCACCTCTTTCTGCAGGGAGATGGTGATACGATGTACAGACACGTGCAGCCCGTCTGCCTATCATATGTCGCAGCACCTACAGGGGATCGTTTCCAGGACACTGTGGATATCAAAATCCGTGAATGCTCAAGTCCCTCCAACACAAGCAGTGTAGTATTTGTACATAACCTGCGCGTGGCTCATCCTACACTTCGCATCATCTCTCAGTCACCTACACACCTAGTTCAATCCCTGTGCCCGGTGCGTAGCTATTGCGTACTGGTTAGTGAATACTGACAAGAAAGTCTCTGTGTGCTCAGCACAGATGCAGTTTGTTTTTCCGCATATTTCAGGCCTGAGGTCAGCTGGCACCATGGATTGGGAGCTACAGAGCTCCAACTGTGCCGTCCCCACAGCCAAGGGCAGGGGCAGAGCCTGACTGGCGTACTGGTAGCAGAATGGCCTAAGTAAGAGACACACGCGTGAGTCTTGGGGTCGGAATGGCATGCACAAACATTCTGTGCCAGCCGGCTGCTCGCCGGAGCTGCCCCAAGGCGAGCACGCGAGCACGCTGCGCCAGGAGTAGCGCCTTCCTAAGAGGCGGGAGCGCGGGCTTTTGCTGTCTCCTCGAAGGAGCAGCTAAGGACCAGTGTCTATATTCTCCTTTTTAATTTCTAATAACTTTTTTTTTTTGCCAATTTTGCATGCTTATATCTGGTAATCTAAACAACAAATTTGATGACAACATTATGCAGTATAAGAACCACTGCTGAATTCCTATTGTTTTTATTTAGTGAAATTCTATATCATTTCTATTTTTTTATTTTACTACTTCGCATTTTCTTTGACAAATTTTCACAAGACTCTTCTCATGTATGCACGGGCACCAGAAATCTCAGCGTGTCGGTCTCAGCCACACTCTCCTCCCACAGACGTGTCAGTGATGGCAGTGTTTCTTCATGGTCATTATGGTCCTTCCCAAACATAAATAAAGAAATAAATAAATCAATAATAAATATAATTTGAAACTCACTTTGGATAAAATTATAATTCTGGAATAAATAATTGTGGAGAGCCACAAAAAATGAGCCTGGTTTCTCTTCTAACTATACAGGTCAACGATAATACTGCTTGTGCTTCTAGGGCAAAAGCCAAGACTAACACTGGGCGCAGTGGGCTTGACTCCATTCCCATAGAGCTTCCAGGCTCATAGGAGCAGTTAAATGACCAACCCATACCCTACCTCCCTAAGTGTGGAGGCCTTATTTTCATCAGACATATTGCGTACCTCAGATACTGACTGCTTTCACTGCTGGCAGAGTACTTGAAGGAACCACCTGTGTAGTGCCATATAAATCCTCAGTGTCCCACTCAGAGTGCCCTTGCCTCAGACCAGCAGAGTGCTGTCAAGGCCACGAAGACATCAACCTGCTTTGTGGCCATAGATTCCACCATTCCCACGGGGAGCTACTGGCCTAGGACACACAGCCACAGGTCCACTCAGGAGCAGCACCTTGTGGAAGGGAGGGCCATCCATTGAGGTCTGAGTGGGAACATGCAGGGGCCATTGCTGAAGGTGGCTACATCCTGTGGTTGGGTTGTACAGTTCTAGGAACTGGCCCTTATATTCTCACTCCTCACAGTCCATGTTAGGCTTTGTGCTTCCTGAAACTCTTTGCAGTTAACCTCAGGTTCTTTTGGTCTGAGCATCTTTTTTAAAAATTAATTTTATTGAGAAACAAATAGCAATTAGTTTCAGAACAGGTTAGTAGGATAGTTACAATAATTAATACATTGCATATTGTTGTCTTCGTAGTGGTTATTCATAGTACAAGATG
>NDGN011402317.1:0-18616 GCA_002564285.1 Tympanoctomys barrerae | reverse complement strand
TTAATTAATTAATTAATTTATTTATTTATTTTTGTGGAACCAGGGATTGAACTCAGATCCTTGTGTTTGCCAGTCAAGCGCTTATCTTACTGAGCCATCTCCCGGCCCCTTAAGTTTTAATTTTAACTGGACAACATGAACTTCTACTCTGTGTGTTTTTAGATAGAACATAAAAAATTTAGTCTGGCATTACTAAGGAATAACAGAAAAGTGTTGCTAAGGCTAAACACCATCAGAAAATATTAAACATGGTGTGGAAGGTTTACTAAGTTGTCTTCTCTCTGCGCTTTGTTTGGAGAAGAGCATCCACACACGTGGCGGCTGTGGCTGGCTGTGACTGGCCCCTGTGAGGGGCACACACTCACTGGCCACACCTATCTGAGCTGCTTCGTGGCCTAGAACTTTTGAGGATATTTCTGCAGCAAACTGGGTGAGATGAGATTCCTCACCGACCCCTTAGCATACAGGAACCGTACATGCAGTTTGTACTTATTCACTTTGCGAGTGCTGCCAACTAGTTGAGAAATTTCTCCCTCTTCCAAGGCAGGGCCAACTGTCAAAAGAGGGGCTGACTGCATAGTAATGACCCTGTTAAACAAATGCTGCAGTTTAAATGGGGGAAGGAATAAAGGTTGAAGAGATGGGAGGAGAATGGGGGAAAAAGAAGAATTAAGACATGTTGTGTACAAGTACAAATTCCCCGGGATGAATGAGATTATCATGCATGGTACATACCCATGTATGAATAAAAAGTAAAATTTAAATTTTGAAAATGCTTACTTCAGAGAGGGGCTGTTAACCTGGACCCCATCACAGGCTGTCAAGTGATTATACCTGACTACACTAGGAACTTCATGTGATTTACTGCTTGGGGAGAATGTACAGTGATTATCTTTTAAAATTTTTCTCCAGATTCTTCTCTTTTGCTTTTTCCCCATCACTTTTTGAGGGTAGAGGCGAGTCACATGTTAGAAGGAACAACAAGTGTCTTTGAGTCTCAAAACTACCAGTGAAATAGTTGCTCTGAATCTATTGTTGTAATAGCTCTTCGGTAAGCACAACCCATGAGAGTGCCGTTTAGAGCACTTGGGAAAATCACCTATGATAATGATTTTTCTTTTCAAACAGAATCAACATAATCAACAGAAAGAACAAACAAATGAGTTGAGTGAAAGCTCTTGCAGACAAAACTCAGCCAAACCCACAGCCTGATTTTTAAAAATGATGCGACAGAACATGATTGTCATTTCCAAGCAGCTAACTAGACACGTCTGGTTAGGGTCCAAATTAGAAACTTGAAATACATAACACAATCAAGGGATCCTGGAAGAATCACAAGTGACGTAGGGGGCTCATTAAAGGAAGGTGATGCTCTGAGCAGCCAGGGAACTTGCTGATAATGACAGCCAGAGCTTTACAAGTGGCTTCAGGGCCCAGTCACAGCGATTAGGGGACGTACCTCACTCTCACAGAGGGTCCATTTTTCTTTAGGACGTCTCTGTTAATAGACCACTTGAGCATTGGCCATTACTGCAAGTATCTAAGTTGAGAACATATATGTGTGCGTGGAGGTCAAGGTGGAAGACAGAGTTAGGATGGGATTGATTTTGACAGGCAAACAATAAAAGCCCTTGGAGTGCAAGACCGGTGAAACCTGCTTCTGCCATTCTTGCAACTTCAAGGTAACAGTCGAAGTTGTGAGAACAAGAACACCCAATAGTCACTGCCACTGCCGTGCTGCGGAGGCGGTGGCTGTAGGCTGAGCTTGGAATGACACATTATTTGCTCTGTGCACCCCAATCTATTTTCTGCCTGACTAAGCTTCTAAAACTCTGCATAAATTCTTCCCTCGGCCTGTCCCATAATCCTGTGAACACATTGTCTTCCTGCTCGTTCTCTCAGCCAGCAAGCACCAGCTGTTGGGTCCTCGAAACATTTTATGATTAAGATAAAAAAAAAGAAAGGAGCTGATCAGAAAGCTGTAAAAAGTGCGAAATGCTTGAGACATGAAGACTTTTAGGGAAGGGAATATTTGACCTGAATAAGTGTGATGGTTAGGCAGCCGTCAGCCACCACTCTGCTGGGCACCGCCGCTCTTGGTGTACCCAGAGCATCCTCAGCTGCCTTAGCTCCCCACAGTCTGTAAACTAATCCAGTGCAGTTTATTTTGTGGTACAGAAAGAGTAAACTCTGAGCTTAAAAATGTGAGCAGATATAATTATCCAAACACAGCATTTGTGCTTACTGTGAAATAGCCACATTTTTTTCTTTCAGCTTCAAAAGGAAAGTGGAAGTCACTTGATAATGTCTGTCTAATTACTTGAATGCAGACTTTATTCCTCAAATACACAGGAAAGCTGGTTGCTATAATTAGAAATAATATAAAGACACGGTTTATATAAACTATAGCTAATTGCTTAAGGAAAATGCCAGTTTCTTGTCATCCTACAAGGGAAGCTACTGAGCAACATGCCATTTCAACAACAGCTGAAAGCGAGATATCTGGTGATTATAACAGAAAGGGTTTGAATAGAGTTGCACTGTATTTGGAGGAACACAGAGAAATCACTTAAGTTAATTTTTGTAAAGCTTAATTTTTTTTTTCACGGAGCCTTAGTTAAGGCAAGCATGAGTGTTTTTTCAAAATGGAAGCCGAAGAGAACCAGTCTGGTTTGCAGTGGCTCTTGAAGTAGCAGTAGTGACACAGTCATGTCAACAAAATCCTTTATTTGAAAACAGACAAATGTGAATATTTGTCTTTTACTTTGACCCACAGACTTGCCATCTCACTAAATTAAACAGAAATATTAAACAAAAAAGTGCATTTCCCTGAAGATGAGTATTTTTTCGTCTCAGCCACTGTCCCCTAAGCATCTTTGCCCAGCCATGCTCTTCTACCATGATGCTTCTGCCTTGGAACCAATGGTCCACAGAAAAATTCAGGCCCTCCTCCTTTAAATTGTGAGTGTTGGGTATTGTGTGAGAAAAGCAGCTCCTATACTGCTTTAGTCCATCCGTCAGTATCGATGTATACCTTTGTGTCCTTTGTTGTTTCATCAACCTTAGTTTCCTCATCTCTTGAAGTTAAATAAATTGTCTTTCCACCAGTGGGACATAAAACATACCACATTTGAAAACTTTCTCCTTGTAAAATTATGAGTTAAGGCATGGTTCAGAAGCCACAGGGCTTGGTGTTTGCAGTGCTGCATGTGTACCCATGTTCACAGCACAATTTGTCATAGCTCACTCTTGGGAACAACCCGAATCCCATCAGCTAAGAATAGATAAAAAAAGATGTGATCTTTTTATACAGTGGAATGTTACTGAGCTATAAAGAAAGATAAACTCAAGGCCAAATGGATGCAACTCAAGACCATACTCATAAGTGAAGTAATCAGGCCTGTGTGTGTCAACATTGTATTGCCTCCCTAATGTAAGAACTTGAAAGAATAACTAAGGTCCCTGAGGTACAACAGACATTGTGAATGGGAATGGGAAATAAACTGCCCAAACAGAAGACAACAACTGGGTTGGGGAAAGAAGAAAAGAAGGAAAGACTATATATACAGAATAGCCAAGATAACTGTGCTACTAATTTCTATTAGCTAATTGAAAGGAACACTAATGTTTATATTGTTTGATCTATCTTACATGCCTGTCTCTGGTAATCTGAGCAACTGCTTTGAAGATAACATGATGCAATATAAGGGCCAGGCAGATAGCTCAGTGGATTAAAGCACCTGTTTAGGCAGATGCAGGGACTGGGATTGAATTCCTGGCATGTCATGCTCACCCCAACCCCAGGATACACTGAGAGGGCAAATGAGACTGGGTGTGGTGGCATGTGCCTGTAATCCCAGTGCTTGGGAGGTTGAAAACAGGACAACCACTATGGGTCCAGAGTTGTGTTGTATCATTGTTACTTTGAAAATTATCTCAGGACAATGAGGGAAAATTAAGGCAGTGACATCCAGCAAGGTGAGGGTTTAGAGCAAAAGGCTCTGAAACAGCAAAGTGACTTCCCTGTGCCCGTCACACCACATGTTCTCCTAACAGTCAAAGACAGTCAATGAGCACACTGTCCCTGTATATATAGGATGAAGTATTTACTGTTTTAAAGTACTAAAACAAAAAAATAGAGCAATTACACATAATTCATTTATAACCATCACTGTTTTAAGGCAAAGATCTAGCTTTCTGATCCCTAGCTAAGGAACTTTTCTATAGTATTATACATTCACCTAGCTATAAAAATCATCATCTATACATAGTTTATATCCAGCCAATATAAAAGAGCAACAAACAGAATCTATTATAGATTTCAAAATGTTATGTTGTGCATAATGAAGATTGTACCTATCAATTGAAAAAACAAAATATTATGAATCAATGAGTTAGTAGTTTTCCTTATTTTTAAGCATTCAGAGGGTTCTTTAAAATACTCCACATCTTATTAAATAGCATGCCTTCAAATTGGCCAACATCCATTGCCTAAAAATTTTCATTATGCTGAACGACATGTTTATTCAGCTGAAAATATACAGAATGATGCATATCTCTAAATTCGTTGATCTAAATGTAAATGCAGTTAAATGTAAAATCCAACCTTGGTGTCGTTTGGCATTACATTCTGCCATCAAAATTTAGAAGTATTCTTTTTCATTTCCTAACATAGAAACCCACAAATCAACAGCAATTCTAGGAAAAAATCTTGCAAAAAATATAGATTAAATATTTAAATTCATATGCCCAAGTCATTTAGAAACCTCTCATCCAGCTATAGGACATAAATTTATACTTAGACTGTGACATGGTCATTTAAAAGCTCGATAACTTATGGACACCTTGGTCCTCGAGGTTCTAAAGATGAAAGAAGGCCTAGTAGCTTTGCGCTTTTATTGTACTCAGTTGTAGGACTGACCAAGTTGCTTTATAGCTAATTCACTAAATTCAGTTTTTTTTTCCTGAGAAAATCCTAGGCAACCCAAAGTAGTTCCAGGTCTTTCTCTTTTTATCTGGGCAAATTTCTAGGTTCACAATTTCATGGCTCATTTGCCAAAAATAAAAATCAAAGTAAATGCATCAAATTTGTAACCTAAGCATTGGAATTAACTGGCACAATTCCTTTGTCTTAATGTATTTGAGGTGCTGCAAGAAAAATTCTGCAAACTAGCGAACCTGAACAATCTATTTTTCTTATAATTTCAGGTGCTGAGCTCAGAGAACCTCACCCTCCATGTCTGGCAGGCCTCAGCCTCGTTCTCACAGAGAGCACCTTCTCCTCTTTTCACACACAGGAGGGGAAACGGCACTTGATGGCTTCCCTCCCGTGTGCATCAATCCTATTTGTGTGGGCTTCATCCTCCTAACCTAATAAACCACCAAAGACTACATTCTAACGCTGTCACAATGCAGACCAAATCTCTGTGAAGGCACAGAGACTGTTCAGAAAGTCACTTAATGAGTAAGACTATTGAAATCCAGCAAGGTGAAATATCTTGTCTGTGACCCTAACTTTGAATTTGATATCAGAATCCATTTTTCTTTTTTAGTTTTGGTGTCAAAACATCTTTCCTTTAACTTTGTCTCTTTGAGGTAAAGCATTTGTTATGGCTTGTGTCTAGTTGTCCCCTGAAAGCCTCATGCAGTCATGGGCAAGCTTCTGGAGTTTATGTTGATTCTTGATCCAGTGCTGGGTTTGCAGGGGTCAGTGTCACGCCTGCCCCTGGGCTGGTCATCTGCATCACAGTGTAAGGAGGGGAGAGAGGCTAGCTAGCTGCTGCTGTTGCAGCCCCTCCCTTTGCTCTTTGCCTCAGAATAGCTGCATTCTGCCAGGTTCTACTCCGCCTTGGAGCCAGCTGAGTATGGACTGAAGTTACTCCAGTAACTGTGAGCTAAGTAAACCTTTCCTTCCTTAATTATGGGCATTGGGTATTTTGTCCCAGTAACAAGAGAAGAGTAACTAAGACTCTTGTCCAGCATATCAACAAAACCATGGGATCATAGCACTACAAAATGTGCTAGTTCAGCAAAGAAGAATTGAAAGCAATTAAGCCAAGAAATGTTAAGCCACCTAGCTAAAATAAAGTGCTGTAGCCTAGACTTGTGCCATGGACTTTTTCTTCTTCCCATTCTATTATTTTGGTTTGTCAGCATTCAAAGACATTTAAAGGCATGCCAATTCACTGTGTATGTTGGCACGAAACTGTGAAGGTGTCCCTGGTTCTCAATGGGTAACTTCGCTTTTGCTTTGTAAGCTGTGTTAACAGTTTTATGACACCTGAGGCATATGTTTCTTTTCATGACAATATAAAATAAAATTTGATTAAGCAGAATTAAGTCATATTGAAAGGGAAAAGGGTCACCCCCGCCAGCTGGCTGAGTATGCCTGTCAAGTCTCCACTGTTGTTTAACAAATAATTTTGCTTACTGGAAATTTCTGGCTAACACACTCATTTGATGAGCTAAATGTCTTCTGTGGTAATTTTGAGAGCATGTGTCATTTTTCATTTGGAAAAGTATAGTTTGAAAAGTACTTCTCATAGAACAATAAGCTTTAATATATATACATATATTATACAGATATATAGCATATCTGTTTCCTCAATACTAATATGTACTAGATTGAGCATTTTGCAAAAGAGTTGAATATCAACTGTTATGTAATGTTTAATACATAACAAAATGGTATGGATTATGAGATCTATCTACAGAAAGCCAGATCTCATAATCCACACCACATTGTCAAATTCTAGTTCTGTAATTCTAATAGAATTGTTACATACTATTAGGGGTGTTAATAGATGACATTTACAGTGAGTGCTGAAGATGTATTTGCTGTGATTGCACGTGTATGTGGTTGATGTACACAATGTTGATTCTCTGCCACAAATATCTTTTGGTTGAATAAGTGGACATAGAAAGTGTTTCAAATGTCCTCCATACCTTGGCTAGAGAAAAAGATAGACATTTGTGGAAAACTTAGCTTATGAAGCATAGTTAGCTGGAAGATTTGCTGTGCAGAACAAGGCGGACACCTGCATTGTGAATCTCTAGCCTCTAGAACTGAGAGATTGAATTTCTATTGATTTAAGCAATAAGTATGTTGTTCTTGTTTTCCACAACCTACTTTAGGAAATGCAGCGATTAAATAAATATAATTGAGTTAAAAATTATCAGGGGTGTGCTTTGAGTGAAACTTGACATTGCTTAAAATGTTGATTAGTGTGCTAAGGTTATTGGCACATTACATATAAAAAGTAATTCTAAGGCATATGTAGTGCAACCTTATGTTATGGATTGAAGCCAATGTTTCATTGGATAGCCAGGCCCCCATTAGGAAGAAAATGAGATCAGAAAAGATTCTTTGTTAATTTCCTTGTTAGCTGACTCCACTTAATTAAGGATCAGTTTGGTAATGTAAATGTGAAAGTAGACTCTTCTTTTTCCTTTTTAGATGAAAATCAAGCTACAATAACAATGGTAACAATTCAAGGTGGTTTATCATGTAACTGGTAGACATAAAGGTGCTATAACTTTGTCCAGAAGTGTTTTGTGATCTCTCCTACATCCAGATCTTCATGACTTTCTGGATCAATTCTCTTTGCAAATATAAACACAGCATGCACTATGGCCAGGGCTGCATAAACCCAGGGGTCTCATGGTCAGTCCTGACACTGCCTTATTCTCTGTCATTCTGGAATTTCCATCAAGCATGATACAAATTTGTTTGATAGAAATATTTACTATTATATCTTAGTTTGATTAAATAAGAATATTTCAATTGCCTGTCCATGTATTTGTCCTTATTGGATAATTTGCAAACTCAAAGGGAAGCAAGAACAGGTTGTAGTCCTTGAGCAGATGTAGTCTGCAGGGGGCGGCAAGAGGGAATACAGGTGACTCACAGCACTGTAGCTGCTGGAGATCATGTGGAAATAGAAAGGAAGGAAGTGCCCTGACACAGGAGTACCCTGAGCTGAGTCTTGATATATGATGGGGGGGGGTGCCTGTACTAGATGATGTTCAATTTCAGCTTTATAAAGCACAAAATGTGAAACCTCAGTGGTTGATGATCTCAGGTGTCAGCGAGGATGAGGACCTTTCAGGTACTGAGAGGACGGTGTATGTTGGTATGTCCTTTGTGAAGAGTAATTTGGCAATATCCACTAAACTGCTAATACAAACATGAGAAATCAGTCTTAGACACATACGTAGGTAAACTTTCACACGAATGCTTATGAATACATGTATAAAGGTATTCATGGCAGAATCATCTGTAAGAGCCTTGGAAATAATATCAGTGCTCACTGGTAGATAATTAAATAAATAGAATGTGATACAGCCATACTGTGGGACACAACTTTCTAATTCAAACTGATGGGGTGGTGATAGCTACCTGTCTGTCTACCTGTCAATCAACCTCTCTATCTATGTACCTATCTGTCTTATTTTTATATCTGCATATCAATGGAGACAAGTATCAAAGACATAATGTTGAGCAAAAAATTGTAGAACATAGTAAATTTTGTTTATATATAGATGGAACACAGCAGGGCTATGTAAGGGTGGACACTTATGTATGTTTATACACATTTATATATAGCTAAAAGAAATTACTACATGAGTAGACAAGAGCTTCATTGCATACTTGCGTCTGAGGAAGAGGGGCAATGGGACGAAACTGAAGCTCAAAGAGGGCCTCAAGATATTTCTATTGTTTATTATCTTTTTAAATATACCAAAATAATATCAAAATATAACATTTATAATATTCCAAGATTCTGATGTATAAATATATTTAAAAATTAAGTGAAGTGAGATAAGCCAAAGAGAAGAATAAAGCGAGTAAAGAGCAGGAGGTTGGAGATATTAAGAGTTAAATTTGCGTAGGGAGTACGGGCAGTGGAATGATCTGGGTAAGGCTGGAGTCATGTAGTTAGCAGACTTGGCACACAGAAGAATGCGTCAGGTGAGAGGAGTAAGTTCGAGAACGCTGCTGTGCTACACAGTGACTGCAAGGAATGGTACCGTTGCTTCTTGGTTTCTATGGAGGACTGTGCTTTCAGGACTCACAATGATCACAAATTTGCAGATGCTCAGATCTCTTACAGAATATGGCATGGTATTTGATATAACATAGGCATATCTCCCATACCTTTAAAAGCATCTCTCAATTGCTTATAATTCATATGACAGTGTAAGCATGTAAAGAGCTATCGTGTTGCTCAGGGAACTCTGAGATGGAGACAATGTCTTTACATTGTCTGTGCAGACAGAATCTAAGAAAAAATTCTTACATGTGAGTCTGATTTGTTGCACTGATGAGGATGATCTCTAGTTGCATCCAGTAAACACAATATTGTCTCCCTAGTGGAAGAACCTGAAAGAGTAAACAGGATCTGAAAGGTACAGTGGATACTGTGAAAGGGAAAGAAACTGCTCAAAGGGAAGGAAAGATGGGATGAAGGAAAGGAGAGAAGAAAGAAGGAAGGGAAAAAGAAATACATGCGTTCATACAAAGGAGAGCTTGAATAACCGCGCTGCTGACTCCTGCTGGTGTACTGAAAGGGAGCAGTCGATGCTTCACTTTTTATTTTTCTGTTCATTTTACTTTTTTCTTTCTTCTTTTCAATTTCCCCCCCAATTTTGCCTGCGTATATCTGATAATCTGAGCAGCTAATTTGGAGAAAACAACACACGCCATAACAATCATTGTTTAATTCCTATCATTTTGTTTAGTGAAATTCTGGGTCATTTCTAACGTTTTTTTTTTTTTTAAAAAAACACTATTTTTGAATTCTCTTTTAAAAAAGAAGGAACGATTCTCATTAAAGAGCTGATTAGATCCAGAGATGTGGAATCCACAAATACAGAGGACCAAGAGGCAAAAATTGTGCATATTAAAATTTCTCACCCAAAAAGCATTAATTATATGAGAGAACGCATGCCCTAAGTAGCTAGATTTAGACATTCCACAGTGGGTATAGAGCAAAAACTATTTTGTATATAGGGAATGCTTATAATTTGTTGTAAATTAATTTTTATAAAGTCAGTCTCATCTCAAAATGCTCACACAATAACATCTAGAATAACATTTGACCAAATATCTGAGTTCTGTGGACCAATCAGTTGTAGGAACAAAAAATGCCTGCAACAACACAGAACTCTAATTCGTGGTATCAAAGTTTTGTCTTACTTACTCTTCTCTTGTTGCTGGGACAAATACCTGGCACTCAAAATGAAGGAAGGAAAGGTTTATTTAGCTCACAGTTACTAGAAGTTTCAGTCCACACTCAGCTGGGTCCAGGGCAGAGCAGCAAGTGGCAGAAAGCAGCCTTTCATGGTGGGTGGCAAAGAGCAAGAGCACAGAAGGAGGAGTAGCAGCAGCTCAGCTTCTCTTCCTTCCTCATACTGTAATGCAAAGTACCTGCCTCGGGGCAGGTGCAGCACCCACACCCACAATAATCAATCACAAACTCCAGAAGCCGCCCCAAACTGCATAAGGCTTTGGGGGGGATTAGACACAAACCATAACAACTCCTGTTACAATATGGAAATATATTTGTAAGTATCTTATTCAGGATAAAACATAATTAAATTTTTAGAAGCATTTGTATATATAAAGATAGTGAATTTGGTGACATATAAACTAACACAAGATACATTGATATTACCTAATACACAGATATATTCCAGTGCATTATTATTTCTCCATTATGTACTATAGAGATGCCCTTTAAGTGCATTTTCTCCATATGCATATGCAATTAGAGTTGGTGTGCTAAACAATACATGTTCGGTCCATGGGTGCTTTTTAGCATCGTTGTAAAGCATTCTAGACATTATTTATTCTGCTGTATTTCCTTGGTGTCATGTGTCTTGTCTTTTGGTGAATAGTTTTGAATCATAAAGTCTGGCACCTGTACCAGGACAGTATTGGACCTGCCACAAAGAAAGGCTGGTTGAGAAAAGAACTCAACTGGCATGGGTTATCCTCTCAACCTACAGACCTCCGTAATCAGAACGATCTGCCAAGAAGACAAAATCGCCTCAGTCCACCACTGCACGCACCACAGCAGAGCTAATGTTTGCAGAGTCACGTGCCTGTGAGAGGAGACGATACTCTCTTAGTAAGTGTAGGAAGACCAGGAACATCCACCCAACACGCGGAGGGCAAAGAGCATCCTATACTGCACCCTCCGAGCAAGGGGAGGAGCCGCAGGCAGGCTCTGAGGTCACTGTCCTTGGCCTTCAACTTCAGGGCCAGTGGCAACCTCAACAGCACGGGCGTTACCGGTGTGAACCGTGCTACAGCGCTGCCTCCCACACCTCCTGACTGGACAGGCAGCACGGCCATTCACAGCGCAGCTCCTCCTTGCTTCTCTATGAGCATCACATTTTTCCTTGGGTTAATTTAAACCAGTGAGCAGCTCACCTGTTGAGAAGACAGTGATTTGAAGTTTCCAAAACCACTGTACCATTTTATGAGCAGCAGTGCTCATGGGATTTAGGCGGAATGAGCTGCTTCTCAGGCTGTCCCCTGATACCCACTCTCTCTTCCACAGAGTTTCACTATGCAGCTTGGACTCATAGTGATACTCCTGTTTTCACCCTCCCTAGTGCTGGGATTACAGGCGTAAGCTACCACTTCCAGACTCAGTGGCCACCTTAGCCTGCCTGCAGGCATGGCCGGCGTGGCATGTGGTGCCAGGGATCGAACCCCAGTCCCTGCGCTTGCCTAACTTTGCCTAAGCAGGCACTTAGTCCGCTGAGCTATCTTGCCGGTATCTCTACTGATACCCAGTCTCTTTTACCCTCATTGTCATGTATTCTGTTTGGGGATAGGGTTTTTAAAATTTCTTTGTTGTTATTTGATGGTACAAATGTATCATTCAATCATGTTCATGTATCAAACCATTTTAAAACAATAAATTTCTCCTATAGGAGAAATTGTTTTAAAATGGTTTGATACATGAACATGATTGAATAATTATATCAGGACTTTCCTTCCTTTGAGACTGAGATAATAACCTTTTCCAGAGGGTTTGCCATGTACTGACTCCACCATTTCAAACTGAGTGGTCTTGGCTAGAATATTAATGCTTTTGCGACTTCATTTTAATCTTTTCTCTTTCATCTGCTAGAGGGTGGTTCTGATGACTAACATGTTCATGACAAACCTTATAAGCCTTAAATAACTATACAAACATATTTGACATCACAGACAATAAACTGATTAAAAGAATAGTAGAATACATAGTCTACAAGCATTTTTTTCCCCTCAATAAATCAATGAACAAGTTAAAACACTTATAAAAGATTTTCCTGCCACAGACATAAAAGCAGCTATTCTTTCTAGGGACTGTCAGTGTTGGCAAAATTTTTATTCGTTTTTAGAGTCAAAGTATATTTAAGCTGAAAGGACTCTTGCAGAACATTCAATTCCCTTAGCCCCACCCCTTTGCCACGATGTAAAATTCAAAGTGATCTTAGAACTTTCTGGATTGTTTTAGCAGCTTACACTCTGAAAACCATAAGTTAGCTGGATTTAGATACTACTAGAACCTGAATGAAGCCTGAAGTTTTAGAGTTTAAACATAAGAATGAGACATCCTAAGGGATTTATTGTTAAGTGAAGCATGAGAGAGGAAGGTAGCTGGGAAGGTAGCTCAGTGTGTTAGTGCTTGCCTAACATGCACAAGGCCTTGGGTTCAATGCCCAGTACCACAGAATAAATAAGAATAAAACAAACAAACAAACAAACAAACAAAAACCCAAAAACCACTGAAACTGAGAGAGGATGTGAATACAAAGTTGTTGGGTATATATAACATGGTACCATAAAAATATCTGGTAATGTGTGTCCACATAAAATGGCATGTGACCACAATAAAATATACCATACAGAAAATGTTGACAATGCAAGGAAATCTCTAATTCTCTGTCACCTATGGCCTCATTGTTCATTGTTTAAACACTTAATGCCAACATTTCTCCCACTCTTCCCAAGCATGCTTCTAAGTTGTTATTGCCCATAATTAGGGAAAAATGTGTGACAGAAAATAAAAACAATTACAACAATAGCCTAAGTAAGATATAATTAGGAGTGCATTTTATAAAAATAAATACAGGCCATATTCTTGAGGAAAAATAACCAGCTTCTACTCTTTATACTTTACTGTAGGATTACCGAATATTTATGAAGATTTTAGTTTTTCAACACTTACAAAAATTAAACTAAAATGAGTTTTTAAAAAAATAAATTCATATGAACCCATCCTGTGTCATCTTCATTACATGTTCAGAAAGCCATATTGCCAGTGAATATTTAAGTATTGAGAACGGATTAAAAAGAGACACTAGTATTTCTTCCTAAGACAGGTTTTTAGCAACCGTCCCTGAAGGCATCAAAATTTCACTCATCAACTGAGAGAAATAAATTAGAATAAGGCAGTCTTATGTAATATTATGATCCATGAACTATAAAAATAGCAAAGATACTCTGTCTTGGTTGTGATTGGTCTGAATCTGAATCAAACCAGCTTAATTTCTTGAAGAACTGGCTTTGAAAATAAATCCTGTGTCATAGAAATAGTATAAGGATATTTTTAAGTAAGAAAAGGGGAATCTTCACCCTGGACATGAATGCTTAAGACATGAATCATGAAGTAATAACGACAGTGAGGCCAACTTTGAGGAAGGAAAACCATGTCTTGGAAAGTAGAGCAAAGGAAGAGGGAAGAGGAAAGTAAGTGATATATTTACAGGTGAAACAAAAGCTAGTACCAAAATATTTTCAGATGGAGGAGGAAGGAACTGAAAAATTTTAAAGTAGAAAATATTACATAAATCTTCCCAGTGAAGCTGAGTGGATCTTATGCTTAGTAAGGAGATGAAGTAATGCTTCGTGATTCTGTCAGTGGAAGGGGACAGAAGAATGGCTGGGATTTATGACTAAAGAGAAAATTGAAAGGGGGTTGGGCAGCACTATAGACCCAGAAGAGAGTAGAAATGCTGGTAGGAGCAGTCAGTATGTTTTCCACTAGGTCTGATCTGTGAAGAAGGAAAATACGTGCTAAAGGTAGTTCAGGGTCGGCCGGCAGCCAGCTACGAGGTCCTTGTGTGAGAAGCACTGGAGTGATACGCAGGGAAGCTCAAAGCGGAGACAACAGGTGACTCCAGAGAACATTCTGGAGCTTAGGAGGTCAGTGAGAGGCATCCAAAGGGCTGAGAATCCTCAGGGAAGAGGCTGGCTCAGAGGAGGGTGGCTTTTCTTACGCTCGTAAATTATTATAATTTAAGAAAAAAAATAACTCGTGCATACAAAGGAACTCTCAATGAGTGCAGATGAAAACAAAAAGTGCCACATATCAAAACATGACCGTTATGACTAAATCTGTTCTTAGCACAAAATGCATGCATTAAATACATCTGATAGCGAAGACTGGAAATGAGCAAGGCAAGGACAGGAAAAATCATCGAATTACACTGTATGTATACGATGTAACTTTGTGTATGCAAAGATGAAATATCAATAAATGAATATAGGTAGCAAGGCTCTGAGATAAAGGTACACATATGAAAATCAGTTATATTTCTCAGAAATATCAGACAACAAATTAAGCAGACATTTAAAATGTATAAACATAAATTTAATAAAATGTATATAATCTCTACACACAAAGTATGAAGTACTTAGGACAGAAATTGAATAGTTAGATAAATGTAGGGGTACACTATACTCACTGGTTAGAAGATGCAACACAATAATGTTGCTAATTTTCCCCAAATGGTTTTATTTTATTTATTTATGTATTTATTTATTTATTGCGGTACCGGGGATTGAACTCAGGATCCTACACTTACCAGGCAAGCACTTATTCTACTGAGCTATCTCTCCGGCCCCCTGAATGGTTTTAGAGATTCAGTGAAATTTCAATGAAATATAAACTTTTGTGTACATTGTTGAAATTTGATGAGTTGACTTTCAAATTTATCTGCAAATGACACAGATTAAGAAGCAAAACTATTCATGAAGAAGCATAAGAAACACTGACATGACCAAACATCAGGCATTATTCAAAAGGTACTTTAGCTAAAACAGTTTGATATTGGCACAGATATTCCATGGATATGGTCCTGTTTAATGACTCTTTGGATTATGACTCAGGCATGATGGTCAGGCTTAGGATTCACACTGTGTCTCATTTCCAAGCTTTTTGTTTGTACAGTTTTGTGTAGCTTGTTTATAAAGCCTCAACGTCTTTTTCTTAAACTGTATGTCTTCTTTACACAGTCCTATCAGTTTTGCTGATCGTACTGTACACTATAGTACCGTATGGTTTTCAGTCCTGTTATAGATTATAGCAGACCATTGTAATAGCTGTGGAAAGCAAAGCAAAGTCACCATGGTGGAGTTTCCTTTGACCATTTCTTTGTTCTTTTTTTTTTATGAATTTAGGACAGGGTCTACATGGTGTACAGGGTCTACAGGGTGTCACTTCGTAGATCAGACTTGTAGTGATCCTCTTGTTTTCAGCCTCCCAAACTCTGGGATTACAGGTGCACGCCACCACGCCCTGTCTCAATCCTCACCTCAGTGCACCCCGGGGGCGGGGCCAGCGCGGCACGCTGGGGGATCATACCCAGGGTTTTAGTCCACTCAGCTATTTGGTCGGCCCAGATTTTGTTCTGAATATTGTAATGTACACAGTATGTACAGCTGCTCATTTAATAAACAATTCACAGGGCAGGAATGCAAGTTGTTGAACAAACAATGTCTCTACATGGACACAAAAAGTGACAACATCACAGAGGCCAGTAAGAGACTTGTGTATATACTGGGTGAAAGTTTGTAGCAGAGCAGTAGGAGAAGGCAGTCTTGCTCTCCCCCTCCCTCTTTCTTTGTCTGTCTCTGTTTCTTTCTTTATTTGTGGTACTGGATTTTGAATACAGGGAGTGCTGGCCTACATCCCCATCCCTTATTATATGTTGATTGATTAATTCATACAGAATTTCTAAGATACCTTTCTAAGTGGCCCTTAACTTGTGGCTATACTGTCCAGATGTTTTCTTTATGTATTATTTTAACTCCCATCTCATATCATATTACAATGACTTTAAGGAGAATTTAACAACACAAAGTTAAAGACAAAATAAATATAAAATAACTTCATAATCCTGAGATAAAAATTTCTAAAACAGTAAAATATACCAAAAAATTCAGATAAATTCATCTTTAATTATGGGTATTTCTATTCAGTGAAAGAAATCAGAACAGGTTTGGACACAATAATATTCAGTATAACAGTTGTTACATTAGTATTGTCTTATATTTGCAATTCTGTATTGTTTCTAATTATTTTTATTCTCATTAAAATAAAGATGAAATAATGACCTGGTTATATAAGTGTAAAAACCAGAAAGCTAATGCATGAGTATAGACAAGGCAAGGTGATTTTCAACACATATACAAAATGAGTGTGTAGAATGCACCTAGGAATGAGTATGAAAAATAATGCCAACCTAATAGAAGAAAAGGAAAAGATATTTGAAGGACTAATTAAAAGACAATATCCAAGTGATCTAAGAACATATGAAAGGGAGCTCAGTGTCACTGGTAATCAGAGGAATCACAAGGATGTGCCTTAACCAGTATAATAGCTAAAATTCAAATAATTGAGAATGTTATATGTTATGTAGGCTGGCAAGTAGGAAACAACTAAAACGTCTATCAGGATTGCAATGGAATAAGCACACTTTAATATAGCCCTACAATGGGTTCCTGGAGTGGTATGGACATTCATAAATTCTATATGCAACCAGGTGGAGTTACTCAGGGCTGGGGATTTAGCTCAGGGATAGAGCACTTCCTTTGTTTGCAAGAGGCCCCAATTTCCATACGCCAGCCCAAAATAGTGTTCAAAAATACAATGTGAAAAACTAAAGCCAAACACAAAACCACTCACTGAGATAGTCTGATTTACGTGAAGTTCAAATGCAGTTATGACTGATAGCTGGGCTAAGACAGTGATTATCTTAGGAACAAAAGGGATGATTCCTAATCCTTTTATGACACAAGGGAGCTTTTAGGATACTGGCTATATTTGATATTTTACTCAGTATGGTGATTAGGTTGTTACGTACTTTGCAAAATGTCCTTTAGCTATAAATTTGTTTTGTGTGTTTTTCTATGTGTTATTACATTGCAACAAAAACAAGCAAAATATTAAAGACTGACGGCGTATTTCTGACAATTATAACACAATGAATCTCTAATGGCATTTTCAAACTCGATGGGGCATGGAGGTAATAAGTAACTTTTGGAGGGCCATAGAAAACAATGAAGACTCAGAAAGAGAAAAAGGACAATTGCATGTAATTCTGCCACTTCAGAGCTGCTACCTACACGTGGTTTTACTTTTGCCTGAGGCAGGGGGGGCTGCTAATATTTCTTAGATGCCTCACACTGTTTATGAGTGGCCAAGAAATCTGCAGTGAAACTACTTCTTACATGTAGGTAGGGAGGGTCACAGCAGGACATAGCGAAGCCAGTCTCCATTAAAATATTAATAAAAGAAGAGTACCAATTTATTAAATGAAAATCCTCTGATCTGTTCACTGAAGCAAACAGCTGTTATTCTGTATGCTGCGCAATGCTTTGGGGCCTGGTGACACCATCAAGTCTGCCTCTGTGTGCGTTTCTCTCAGCTGGTCAAATAAACAGCTCTTCTTTCCTCCTGAAGAGAGGCAGGGTTGCTCCCAGTTGTCAAACTCAGATAATCCCCTTCAAACAGAATTGCTGGCAAGTTTAAAGAAAACACACCCAAACACATTGCTCTGTGAGATTTGAGACACTAAGAAGTGACTACGGGGGGCGAAAAGGAAAAGTTACCTCTGAACATGAAACATTAACTAATCAAGCACTGTTACAAATCTTTCCCTCTGATCGAATGCCCTTTCTCATAAAATCAAGCCAGTTCCCTCTCCTCCAGTTCCCTCTTTTCTCCACATTTCATATTCCTGCAGCCAAAGCTCATGTTTACGTCACATACAGTGCTACCTCTGTTCTTTCTGACCCTGTAGTCTACAACACTGTCACTAAAGCATATGGGGAAGCAAGCAGGGTCACACGGCAAGACACATATTTACCCTCACTTTGATAATTGGAGGTAATGTACAAATATCAGGCAGCTGATTAAGATACCATGGGGATGCTAATTAGTAAATATTGAATTACCCACAAGCAATTGCTGTGACACATCTATATGTCTTGCGGCTAATACAATATTACCCTTTCAAAGTTAGTGTTTCTTTATTCCTTATCAATTATCCCCATGGATTTCACACTGTAAGAAAACAAGCTCACACTGTCTGTCTATCACTTCTGGCTTAGAAAAATAAGTACAAATGTTGTCTGTATGAGTGAGCAGGACTTCATAGACGTTCCTATCAGTGAATCTTGCCACTAGTAAAAACAGCACAGACAATTCAAAATGCATATTGTTATCTCTGCTCATACCATCATTTATTTCTATTTATTTCCAATGAATTTTCTTTTTTTTTTTTTTTCAGAATTTTATTGATGAACAGCAATTAGACAGTTTCAAATCGA
>NDGN011402314.1:0-11567 GCA_002564285.1 Tympanoctomys barrerae | reverse complement strand
TTTTTTTTTTTTTTTGGTGGAACCGGGGATTGAACTCAGGCTCTTGTGCTTGCCAGGGAAGCATTTAGTCCACTGAGCCATCTCCCCGGCCCATGGAGCTGATGTCTTGATTGTCACCTCTGGAAAGATTCTCAACCAGAGCAACTTAGCTAGGGTGGTCCTGAACACTTGCCCTATGAAAACCACAGCACGACAAATACTTCAAGCCAAGCTTCGCATCGGGGTAGTTATTATCCAGCCACAGAAAACAAATGATGGGATCTTCAAGCTCCATTAGTTATGCCAGAGATCACAAATACCTATGGCGACAGTCTGCCCACATGCGTGCTTCATCTGGCCAGCGCGTGGGAACAGAGAAACTGGAATTCATTGCTGGCATTGAAAAGTCAGGATATGTCCCATTAAATTCCTGGTTTGGGATTTAAAATGCTCTGGCATTGTGGGGTCCCAGCCCCATGTGCTAACACGCAGGTGAAGATGTACAGTGATTGCCCTGTAGACAGGTGCGTGTCTAGTTTGCAGCACACACTGCCCTTCCCTTATGCCTCGGAGCCAGGCTGCTTTACTCCTTTGTGTCCCCTGCAGGCATCAGAACTTCTGGATTCTTTTGTGAGACATTCTTGTAAGTGGGGTACCCAGGCAGAGTGGACAAATGATCAGATTTGGCACTTTGATCAATGAGCGCGGGATGGGATGCGTCACAATTAGCTTTCATGTCCGGGGTGACAAGCCAACATTTTCATGCCCACGCTGTTTAAGGGGAAGAGAAAATGCCCAGGCTACCTCTTCATGCCCCTAGGATCCCAGATGTAGCCCTCCTTGTAGATATTCCCACCCACTACTTCCCTGCATCCTCCAGAAAATAAACACTGCTACACCACCAAGCTTGTTTTCTCCATACCTTTTATTGAACTCTGCAAACTTCATTAAGGGACCATTTGCTTAGAAATTCTTAAACATTTGGACGTATTTTACAAGACAGGACAGCAGCTGGAGGTCACACAAGGATCACAATTTCATCTCACTACATGCAAAAAAAGACACTGGGTTTTTTTGTTGTTTGGTTTCCGTGTGTGTGTGTGTGTGTGTGTGTGTGTGTGTGTGTATGAGCGCATGCACGCCCAATGCTTATCTTCACCATTACAGGAAGGACTAGAGACGCCAACAGATGAAAAATGAACAGGGCTCACAAACGCGACTCGAGAAAACAGTGGCTGAGGACATCAGTCGATTATGGCTAATGTGATTGGCTTGGTCCCCATCACAGGTGGGGTGGTCAGAATGGCTTTGCTGGCAGAAGAGCCCCCAACCTCACACCATGGGTTCCTGGAAAGGACAGAGGATCTTAGCTGATGCCACTGGGGCATATGCTGTCACAGAGGGCTTCAGGGCTCAGGAAAAAGGAGACCATTGGATCTAACTGCAGGAGGACAGGCCGGTGCTCTCACGCAGCTGGGCTTCATGGCTCAGGGAACGCGCTCCAGTTCCAGGTGTATGTGCCCACCTTCCTGCACCGTTAAAGCCTAGACCCCAGGAAGCCCCCACTAAGGATCATTGGCTCGGCCCACTAGGAAGCTGCTGTGTGGTCTCCCGTGGGCTGCATGAGCCAAGCTACCACATAAGGCTGCACCTGCCAGGCAGGAAAGGAGGGATGGGGCTGGCTGCCCCTGTAGCCCCTTGCAGGGAGGCTCTGAGAGAGGGTTGTGACCCTTATCAGGTTGGGGCTTACAAAGGTCAAATTTGGACAGACTGTGTCCAAGAACAGGTGGTATAGGTGGGGCATCTATGGTCTTCAGGGAGAGGGGAGGGGCTCCCATTCTCCTTCCCCCTAGTTAGCAATACAACAGCCAAGGAAGAACTCACTAACTCAATCTCCCCTTCCCCACACACTCATTCACCCATCAGTCATTCCCCAAAGCACTCAACACAACACATGTAGAGTGCCTACTGGTTCCCAGGGCACATGCTGGCAGATAACCCTGAGTTTCTGATTCAGAGAGGGGGCTGCCAGCCCTTGAGCTTCGACTGAAGTCAAGGAAGATCTGGAGAGAGAGGCACCCACTGCCCGCCTGCTTACTATCATACTCTGCTTTTGGCTGGTGAGCCCATCTCAGGGATGGCCCCAAGCCTCAGGGAGGACCAGGACTCAAGAGCTATGCAGAGGAGGGACCCAAAACTTTGGCCCTTTCATTCCAGCCTAGTTTATCCCAGGGGCAGGAAGTGACTAGTGAGGCCTGTGAAAATGGAGCACATCCAGAGGGGACAGGATTGGGTATTGCACATGTCTTCCCCAACCATCCCAGCACAGTAGTCTTACATCTTGAGCAATTTCTCCAGGACAGAGCCTCCACGGGGTGAGACTTTTGGAAACTGATTTTCATTTTATTTGATGCTTGGAGGAAGGCGGCTGCGCACTCTGCCCACGCAAACACATCAGCCTGCCTTACCCTGTACTGTCTGGACTGGGGCTCACCCTGATGCTGAAGTCCCACCTCCTCCAAAACCACCATGCACACATGAGCTCCCAGACCACAGAGAAAGCAGGAGCCAGGTCTAGTAGGAACAGATGTGAGGGCTGGGGGCACAAGCACTCCACTTGCAGGCAGCTGAAGGCTTGCTTTGCTGTAAAGCTGATTATGGCTACCTCTTCTTTTGCCTTTCTGAATTTATATTGTAGTAGAGATTTTTGAAGGTCCTAAATGAGATCTCCTGTTTTACTTGTGGGTAGAGCCCTTTGGAGTGATACCATTTGTGACTGCCTGGGCAGTGGGTGGCTGCTAGTGGATAAAAGGTCACTGTCCCTCTCTGAGGGCACAGAGTCTGGGCAGAAGGTTAAGCACCGTGAGGTGGCTGACCAGAGGTGGGAATTTTGTGGACTGCTCCTTGGCTGGCCTGGGGAAGGGCAGTGTGTCCCATCTCAGTGTGGTCCCTGTTAGCACACTGGCATTGGGCTGGGAGGGTGATTGACAGGGAGTGAGGCGGGGAGCAGGAGAGAAGCAGGGTGCCCTACTGCCACCTTCCTGCTTTGGCATCCCCTCAAAAAGGCCCTGAATCCTAGAACCTGAGCTCTTGATGACAGTACTCCATCCTTGCCTTGAGCCTGTGCTCACAATGTACAAGCTACATACACACACACACGCACGCACGCATGCACGCACGCACGCGCGCACACACACACACCAGGATGCGCAGGGAACGTCCTTCAATTTTCAGTTCAGTCTCCATGCAAGGCCAGGAACACTTTGCAACACCCACTTTGCATATCAACCAGGCTCCCTCTAAATACTTGTGGAGTTAAGGATGAAAGCTCATTACCCACTCTGGTACTGGACTTCCTGGGTAGACCCCCTAACCTATTAGATGGACTTCCTTATTTTGAGCTAAAGTCAACCTCCCTGTTCCTGTCCCACAAGAGTAAACCTCAGGGACCTGCCTGTGCATAGCCACCTGGCAGATGGGGTGGGGGGGGCTTCTTCGTCAGATCAACTGCATCACTCTACCCTATCCTGGCCAGGATTTAGATCTCTTCAGCATCCTTCGTGGGAAAAATAAAGTTAGAGTTAGAGACAAAGAGCTGGGTTTGCTCTATGAAGAGCCCCTTTCAAAACTAATTCTTCAGGAGCTCAGGTTCTTGGAAAATTCAGGAGAAAAATGAGGTTAAGATAATGTCAGGGACTGTGGGTGGAAACTCAGGCTACATAACCTTTTCCTTAATGAGGACAACCACAGGCAGGGGTGTTTGTGTATCCAGGCACTGAACCTGGGAAACTACTGGAAGAGAAATCCTCAGTTTTGTTACTCTTAGGCAAAAGTTTTGTTTTGTTTTTAAAATCTTGTCTGTTTTATTTGGGTCTGGTTCATACTGGATCACCAAGAATTTTGGAGGTGGGAAAGCTCCTTAGAGTCTTCATTCAGAATAATAGAGAAAACTTCGGTTGGCTTCCTCTTGGGATTGATCCCGTGAGGATGGTTTGCTGCTGTCTAGGAGTCCTGGTTTGGTTCAAATCTCTGAAACTGGGCAGAGCCCAGAGCCAAAGGCAGGCAGGTGGCAGATGAAAGCTTGGATGAACTCAGGCTGGAGAGCCTCTGACCCTCCTTTATCATCCTGCAGGGCTTGACAGATGGAGATCACTTGCCCTTGAAGATCCTGTTCAGTGAGATGTTCTTGGCCTACCCGAGGCTGGACACCATCTCATGAAATTATCAGGACAGTCCAAAAACCCTCCAAGGCCTGGAAGGGTGGACACTGGAAAAGCACTGCTGTTTTTGCAAGACATCTCATGGATCCAGCAGCTGGAAAGGGAAAGGGGAATGAGCTAGAAGATTCTGGAACATTGCTTCTGTGTTGGCTACAAGGGCATCCTGGCTACTCTTTCACAGAGGCTGTTAGAAATGGATTGAAATGAGGAACTGATAAGAAGTTGAGGAGATCTGAGGTTTGCCAGAACCTGAACATGCTCTGGTCCTCAGGTACGACTGCAGGTAGAGGAGTGCAGGGCGGAAGATGTGACAGTAGTTGGGTCAGTTGGTACTTGGGAGGGTTCTAGGTCTCAGAGATGTGAGCAGCAAGTTTGCACATGAGGCTTTTGGATCCAAGATTTCTGGGGATGAGCAAACAATCCCTTCAGATTTCTGGAGGGTGTGGGGAAGGAGCTCAAGTGGCCTAGGTCCCACCCTGAGGCTAAGGCCAACATTTCTGCCTCATTCATGCCTCTGTGCCCTGGACTCTTAAGGACCACGAGGAAGAGAAACAGACTGGATGGGTAAAGAACAGACATTTCCCAGTGCCAGGGAATCCCTATGCCAGAAGTCAAGCCCTAAAGTCTTCCCTACCTCCTAAAAGTCAGACTCGAAAAGAAATGAAAAAACAGCCAAAGAGGCTATAGAGAGAAGTGAAAAAACCCAGAAAATATCCACTATGACACTGACCAACAATAAAACTCCTAAGATATTATCCTGTATCATCAGAGAAGAAATTAGACATAACTGCCCTATTAAAATTTGCTAAAAATACATATACATTGTCTGAACAGAAAAATAGCTACACTGAGATGTGTGGACATCCTATGATGTAATCACACACCAGATACTTTTAGAGCCAGAAAAATGGCAAAGAATAATGCAGAGGTAACATTATTTCTGTGTGTGGCCAGGGGTGGTTCAGGTGGCCCTGGCTGGGTGACGCTAAAGCATTTGAACACTGTCATAGAAGCAGTGGTAGGTGAGGAAAAGCCATCTTGGGCCTGAAAGCTTTCAATCGTCCTTCAGGGGGGTTCTGGGGGAGCCCCTTTCTTTCTCCAGCCAACTTCAAGGCTACCAAAAAAAAAATGTCCCCAAAGGCGCAAGTCCTAGAGGCTTTTTATTGTGTCCTTTTTTGATTCAAATTTACTTGACTTGAGGCTGAAAAGCCTGGGATTATATTGAGACAAGTTGGCAGAGAAGTAAAAAAAAGGGGAGGAGAGAGAGAGAGAGAGAGAGAGAGAGAGAGAGAGAGAGAGCTGGCTTTAATGACCCTTGTCCATGGTGAATTGTAAATGTCCCCTTGTTCATGGAGTAGACATTCCAGCCATGACCGGAGCAAGACAGAAATATACAATAGTTACAAATATCAACAATACATTACAGTTTTACAGAAGAGAATACTGTCCCCTCCCCCCCTTAGAAACATGGATCTTTTCAGGAGAAGGGGCAGAGACAAGGCTACAACTACCAAGACACAGTGAGGAGTGGTTCAGGAAACAGTTTGAAGAGTTTCTATCATCAGCAATGACCAGGGCAAGCTGAGCAGGTGGAAAGAAAACAGCCACCTCAGGATTTTGTTTCTTCTTCTTCTTCTTGATTCCTGATCTTTTTAGAGGAAGGGGCTTCATGGAAACACACATTCTCTCCTTTTTTTCTTTCCCTTAAAGTGTGCTTAAGATAGAGTTCCTAAAGAAGGCACTGAGAAATCTACTGCACCGAAGACCAGTTGTTTGTTTTCACCCAGTGACAAAATGGTGTGTGAACCAGCTGTTCCACACCTTGACCAGTCCTCTTCCTGATAACTGGACTCTCCTGTGTGACCAGAACCTGATCCCTAGCCCTTTCTGAGAGTGGTGGAAGCTGGAACTCAAGTTCATGATGAATTTCAGAGTATTCGCCAAAGGGACCAGGCCTCCACCCACCTCTGCCCTTCATCTTGTTTCCGTGGGTCAACCTGCTCCTTTTTGCTCTGGCTGGCCCAGCAATGGGTGGAGATGACAGAGCTAAAGTAGTCTTTGCCTTCAACTACAGTCTTTCTTCTTCATACCAAGATCAGCTACGAAGTTCTGCTTCTCAGTGGAGACCTTCGGTAGATTTCCCAGTGCATTATGTACCTGTACACACGTACAGATTGGGTGTATGCCCATTACAAATCTGGATATGTTCCTTTTTTTGTGGGTGGGTTGGGTGCTGGAAAAATGTACAATATGCATTTTGAATTGAATGCAGGCAGGGCAAAAGTTATATTCCTGCAATACATACACATACAAATAAAAGAAAAAACCAAACCCAAACCAAAACGGAATACTTTCTAAGCATAGTATATGCTGATTTTTCAATGATTCTGTTTCTATAAGAACTCTATAGGACTCTGGCTACGAAGCCTGAAAAGGTAGGTTCTTAATGATACTTCTGAATTCATCCTTCAAAAGTGACTCAGTAAAATACTACTTTAGGTCAGACAAAACACACGAGGAAAGAAGGGCCAGGTCCTATGTGACAGAAGGCATAAAGGGCCTTTGGTTACAAGGAGAGTTGCACCAGTTGGTTATTCATTTAAAAAAAAAAAAGGAAGAAAAAAATGAAATTATTTTCAATCTGTACACGTCTCATCTGCTTTAACCAACAATGAAATGCCTTGATTTGAAGAAGGGGTGGTAAATTCCTTCTCACTATATATGGCTATATTGAAACATGTTCACTTTCCTGATATGTAAAATAGACTATATTATTATTAATTTTTACAGATAGCATCAGCTCTAAAAATATTTGAATTGGAAATCACAACTATTTACTTTTATCAAAAAGCATTTGTTTTCCCTGAATTTTCACATTTGTGCTGATGGACAGAAATGGTGATGAAAACAGACAAAGAAGGTGACCAGCGGGGAACTGTCCCACTGTCACTCCTCAAAGGCCCCAGCCTGACTGTGCACTCAGCAAAGGGTTTTGGAAGCACTGTGCTTCCTCTCGGGGTGCCCACCTGTGCCCACACTCACTCTCCCTGTCCCTCCGTTCCTTTGCGTCTGCTTGTGAGGGCTCTGAAGATCCCAAGAAGAGTCAAGTTTGTCTCTTCATTGTTAACACAGCAGATAAAGGATCACACCCTTTTGAGAGGATCCACAATCCCTGGAGAGGCTGAGAAGTGCCACAAACTGGGTTCAGAGGCAGCAGAGAGCACACATTTTTAAGGGCAATGTCACAACAATGTGACATTTGTGTATGGACAGGTGGATTGCACCATTATACTAATGGGCAGGCCAGCAACAGATTGCACTAAAGATAAGTGACCCAACACAATGTCTTTGTTTGACAAGGAAGACAGATGCCTGTCACTGTGCTGAAGCCAGGCAGAACTACACTATTATACCTGGGACATCATCCATCAACAGTATATACTGAGAGAACAACATTGCTCCTATAGACAGGCAGATGAATAAACAGAGTATCTTTACTGACACATGAACCAGTACAATAACATTGTGTTAATTAGTGGCTCAACCTGGTGTCGCCGTACTGAGGAATGACCAACAACACCATAATGTTGGAGTGAAAGCAAGCAGGATGATAGCAGGTCATCAAACGAGGACAGGAAGACCAACATCAAGAAACACACCAGAACCGCTCAGGATATGCACAAATACTTATTGCTTTTGTCTGTACTGTCTGCATTGATGGCTGCAGGAAGGAGAGCTGAGCTTGGAGGACAGACTGACACTGAAACCACACCAATGGCTAGTTGACAAGAATGAACAAACACCCAATGCCCAACCGTTGCTGGGACCTTCTGAGATGTGCATGTCTCCTGTGCAGGTGACTTTAGGAGAGGCCCTAATCCAGGGCTGGGAACCCCTTCTGGCCCATGAGGGTGAGGGGATGTTCCAGAGGGGCAGGGGAGGAGCCCACGGACTCGGATGACGCCCACTGTGGCTGAAACATGGGCCTGTAGCAACAACCCAAATACAGCGTCAACAGGTGGCCCATGGGGAATAGTGCTTGTTTTAAAGTGCAAAACGGTGACACTGTCCCTGGTAGAACCTATATTTGAAAAAACATAAAGTGCTTTTTATTAAATTTCTTTTAGCTTGAATACCACAGGAAACAAAAAAGAATTTCTATAATAGGTGCTTTCCCTGCTGCAGCAGGAAGTATTCAAAAGTCTGGGTGGGGCATTTAACGAGGGGTGGTTTTTTTTTTTTTTTTCCTTTCATTTTTGCAGGTAAAAAAGAAAATCAGATTTTTATGCTGTTCTTCAGTAACACAGAGTCTCTTTGAATAAGCTATTTCTTTTGCATATTTGACACTTGGATATCTTTTGAGTCTACTCTAGCGATGTACAGAAATCATTTTCTTTCTATAACCCTAAAGCAATGCGGAGTTCATCCCATTGGCTGCGTGCCCGCCTTCTGAACCCTTCCCAGATTGCCAGAGGGCAATAAGAATCGAGTACAAATGGTGCAACTCACCCTGATGGTATCTCAAAATAAAATCTCAGGTACTATGGAATACTGAAGTCAATGAAGTCATTTGAGGAAGGGTTTTGCTCTGGGATCGTGGCGTATGGCGCGATTTCCCCAGGACACAAGTGTGCCCTGGGGCCTTCTAACAGTGGGATCCAAGAGGTGATGGACAGGTCTTCCTAGAGGTGGCCAGGCGATACTTAATACCAAATTGGTCAATGCACTCTTTCAATACCAGCCACTTGTTCCAGCATCCTTCTCCAACTGAAGCCAAGAAAGGATGGAAATATTGTCCCTAGAGGCTGTGATAGAGAAGCCACAAGAGAAGGGTGGGGATTGGTGGCCTCAGTTAGGTCTAGACCGGTGGTAGTGGTGGTTGTGAGCTCCGCTTATCATCTCCCAAAGAGGGCAGTGGAATTATTACAAGGAGGCACTGTCCCCGAAGCTTGGCCAATTCCATGGTGATGGACCTGGTCTCAGGGAACTTCCATGAGTCTCTCTTCTTCCTGGGAGCATTGCAGAGCTTTTCTGTTTCTGAGTTCATGAAGAGAAGCTCTGTGGCAGGTAAGCTGAACAGCCATCCTCCTTGGACTTTGCCCACAGTGTCCCCTTTGCGGTGGGGAGTTCAGATGCTCTGGTCACGCGTGCTCCCATGAGCTCCTCCCCCGGGCAACACACGGACATCGGGAGAGATGTGGTTCTCGAGTTTGCACTTTTCCTGACCACTGGGGCCTTTTCCAGTCAATGCCTCAGTGGAGTAAATACAGTTCTGCTTTAAGAACTTAGGGGAGGTGGGTAAGGGGGAGCTTTCGAAGTGGTTCTTCTCCGATCTAGAGCCGATGCTGAACTTGGGGCTGGCGCTCCCTCGGACACTCCTGGGAGGGCTGGAGTCCACACTGTACAGCAGCTGCCCCTCATCATCCGTGTCTGCATCGATATACTGGTGGATACCCGCCTCAAAGTTGAATGCTATTGCTGTGGGTTTCTCGGGTGAGCGGGGCGGTGTCCTAGCACTGGCTGTGGTGTAGATGGAGGACTCTGGGCTCAGCACAGGCTTGTCCAAGAGCGTGGCACACTCTAGTCCAGCGACAGCAGCTGCAGCTCCCCCTCTGTTCCTAAGGGGATCATGATACATTCCCAGAACAGGGAGGAGAGGGCTGGGATCCCCCTCCATGAAGTTGACTTTGAGTGCTCGGAGCTTCAAAGGGTTGTTGGTCTTCATGGAGCTCTTGGGGCTCTCAATGAAGAAACTAGAGTGATGGCTGGCATCAGGGGTGGTGTTGGCCTCCACAAGCCTCCCACCACTGGCACCCAGAGCTCCCCGCCAGCTCACCTCTGGAGCTGTGCTGCCCCCAGGCTTGCTGGGGAGTGATGCCAGAGGGCTGTGGGAGAACTTGGTGGCTTCGGGGAAGTCTGTGGCACAGCTAATGAAGCTATCAATGCTCGACATGCTTCGCATGTCAATGACCCCTTCTGTACGAGTTGGTAGAGGGGCTACAGGGCTGGGGATGCTCTCCATTTCAAGTTCTTCCTTTGGTTTGCTCTGTGTTGCTGAATCCTTGGTAGTGAGGATAGGTTGGGACTGGGTCTTGGCCATTTTGTTGTACATGTCTTCTAGTTGCTGGACATTCAGGTGCTGAGGACTAGAAGATGATCTGGCCTTTTCAGGGGATCCCTGCTCCTTGGTTTCAAAGGACTTACTTGAGCTTGTTTCAGACAGTGTCCTCTTTGTCCACTTCCATTTGTTGGGAGATAAATGATTGTCTTGTACTTTATCCTTTTTGCCCATGTTCTCCCCATTTTTCTCAACCACGATGTCCATCATCTCAATGCTCCGTGCAAAAGCATCCTTCATGTTCATGGAGACAATGCTGCCATTCCTCTTGGCTCTCTCCAGAGCCTCTCTTCGTTTAATTGCTTTCTCTTGCCTCTTCTGTTCCTTATAGAACTCAGAGAAGTTATTGACAATGATGGGGATGGGAAGAGCAATCACCAGGACCCCAGCAATGCAGCAGAGACCACCAACAATTTTCCCCAGGAGAGTTTTGGGGTAGATGTCTCCATACCCAACTGTTGTCATGGTGATGGTGGCCCACCAGAAAGAGGCTGGGATGCTTTTGAACTTGGTGTCATCTTCATCCTTTTCTGCAAAAAAGACAAGGCTAGAGAAGATCATGATGCCCATGGCAAGGAAGAGGATGAGCAAGCCCAGCTCATTGTAGCTTCTGCGCAGAGTGAAGCCCAAGGACTGGAGGCCAGTGGAGTGGCGTGCAAGCTTGAGGATGCGCAGGATGCGCATGATGCGGAAGATCTGGACCACGCGACGCACATTCTGGAACTGCAGCACACTCTTGTTGGATTCAGTGAGGAAGATGGTGACGTAGTACGGCAAGATGGCTAGCAAGTCAATAGCATTGAGTGGGCCCTTGAAGAACTTCCACTTTTTGGGTGAGGAGAGGAATCGCAGCAAGTACTCCATGGTGAACCACGCGATGCACACAGCCTCCACATGGGCCAGCTGCGGGTTGTCTGTGTTCTGGCCAAACTCATCAAGGCTCTGCAGCTCAGGCAGTGTATTAAGTGACAGGGCAATGGTGGAGAGGACGATGAACATAATGGAAATTATAGCCAGGATCTGTGATAAGGAGAGAGGAGGATTTAATGAGAAACCAGTAACAATGATCATCACAATAATTCCACATTCAAGACCATTTTCACACCTCAGTAGTCACTTAATGACTATTTAAGCTACAAATAATTTATTTAAATCCATTTATTGGGGCTGGCGAGACGGCTCAGTGATCTAAAGCACCTACGTGGAACAAGCTTGGCAAAGCACAGGGACCACGGTTCAATCCCCCAGCA